>VZSF01001614.1:39729-44729 GCA_013398295.1 Chionis minor | reverse complement strand
TAAACTAGTTCCTCTTCTTCTCTCTCTCCTGCTTGGCAGGACAGAGGGAACATCTGTCGCTCGGCTTGCTTGGGCCGATCCAGCCCAAACCCACGGCACTTTGGAAGCCACCGAACTGAAGAGATGATGCCATAAACGGGCACAAAATTTCTGTGTGGATACCGTGCCTGTTCTAAACCCATGCAACACAGGCTTGGCTGTTGTGCTCTTAAGTCTGAACGTGTGAGCTAAACTGCTGTTACCTTTAAACCAGCACAAGAGGGTTTGTGCTTACCTTTCACCATTTTAGCTAAATCAATTTATGTTAAAGCTCGAGGGCACTTCTTCCTAGTGCTCATTCAATGTGTGCTTTGTAGGCTACAGTGCCTCCAGGTAGTTGTATAATGTTAGTCGGGTGTTAATTATGGCAGTGGACTGTCTTTGGGTTAAGGAGGGGAATGAATTACAGTCAAAATGCCCAGCTGAGTGACAGAACACTTTGAGATGTCCCAATGCAGGGACAGACTGCCAGTGAACTGGCTTCACTTCACCATATATAGAGGGAAGCAACTGTCTTAAAAAAAAAAAAAAAAAAATCATGTACAGCTTTTAGATCAAAATCACATCCAGAGATTTAGCCAGCTTTCAGATTTTCTTTTTCTTAATATGGGAAGGTGATAATTTTTCAAAGGCAAGCTGAGTGGTTTGGAGTCTCCTGAGTTGGCGTTGAGGTTCAGTGGCGGTTGTCTTGTTTAAGCTTGGAAGACCAAATACATATACTAAAAATACAAGGAATAGAGTTCTAGCTATTTCCTACTGCTGTAGAAGATAACACATAACACCATCTCATGTTTTGCATGCCAGTGAGTATAATGAGGACTGTTTGATTAGGCACCTGTGTTACCACCATCTACAAAGTAAACAGATTCCCTCCTTCAGCAAGGCAAGAGGCGATCACCAAGAAATGGCAATCAAATGAATTTGCCTTCTTAAGGCTACTGTTTGGCCAGTGAAGCTATAATTTTCTTCCTGAAATCCGTTACTTCAAGCTACAATAAAGGAAAACAATTAATCTGGATGGGCTCAGGAATGCAATTTAGAGGTGAAAGACTCCCCTTAATGTGTTTTTTAACCACATAGGCTACTTCCTTCACGAGTAGTTAATGTATCTCTATATCGTACATTGCAGGGATGTGTAGTAATTCCTTAGGAATGCAGGGCGGTGTTGTAATTCTGAACTACCAGATCAGGTATTGGAAGCAACGCAGCTTCCACACTACATTGCATGGTCTATGTCCAGCTGTTTAATCCCACTGTAACAGGACATATTAGTCTAGAAAAATTGCTGTACAAAAGCAAGTGTAATCATTTCAAGATCAGAACGAGTTTCATTCAGAGTGAATGAAGCTTGAGTGTTTCTCTAGAAACTGCCAGTGAAAGATAGGCAGGCACTGAATTCAAGGGGAAAATAGGTGCCCTGACACACTAACTTATTTGACATCGGTTCTTGAAGCCATTCAGCATTTGTGGGTTTGTCCTGAGTCTGTCTAAAGCCACGTGATTCTGTTATTCCTTATCAAGTGCCTGTTTCTTCCTAGTGTCTTCACAAGCCCCCGAAGGGAGTGTTGAAATGTTAAGATCTATGTGGTCCTTGCTCTGTAATCGGTTAAGAGTAATCAACAACTTAAAATATAAATACCATAATTTGCTTGTTAGAATCTTCACAGAATCACAAGAGTCAAGGTTAGTAATCTTCAGATAAACTTGGTGATCATGAAAGTAACAAATGAAAATCTCTGCGACTAGTGAAGTAACCCAACAATGCATGAATGCATCCCCTGCCTCCTTCCCTTCTCCATGATAACCCTGTAAAAGAGAGGACAGATACAGTGGGAGAGGAGAGAAAGATTAGTTTCATTCTCCTGGCCATTCAGTTGCTTATTGTTCTGGTAGTAAATGGTTTATATGTATTGTTTCTGTGAAACGTGAAAATTTAGGCAGTGAAAATTCTAGCATGTGTTCCTAGTAAGAGACTGAGAGAATAAACAGTGAGGGGGAAGAGGGAGAAGGAGAGGAGAGAGAAAAAAAAAAAAGTAGATTTGCTTCTAGATTGTGGAAGAAAATGAAACCTGAGTTCTTTCATCATATTATGATGTTGTTGATCTCTGTTCAACTTGCAGTGATGTGAAACCTTGTCCACTAGGTACATGCAGGCTACGAGCATGAAATAAGTTCACAAGGCACTGAAGAGCAAGCTCTTTCTGTGTATCTAGTTTGGCCAACTATTGCAGTTATAGTGACTTTGGAGGCTGCTTTCTCTCCATGGAGCTGTGTGAAGTTCTGGTGGTTCTCTTTGAGGGGAAACGCTGGAGTGATTTGCACGTTGCCAATGCCTCTGAAAAGCAGGGGAGGACGGAATGGGGAAAATACAGGCTGTTTTTCGTCTGTCTCTCTGATTCTTCTGCTGCAGACTTCACAATGGTAGTGGCTGCAGTTATCTCAAAGCAGGTGGAATTCGGATAGACCTTAAAGCAGCAGCAGGCTATCGTTAAAAGAAATGGAGAGATACTAGGTCAGAGAAGTTATTTAAGGGTTTCCCCACACCATATATGCGACATCTAAAGTGGCAATTAAACACATGAAGGCAGTAGAGAGGTTAATCGAAAAACATGTGAAAAAGCCTGACGATCCGATTAGCAAAGAATCTATGTGGTTCTGAAGTGTGTTGACAAGTAGAGATCCAGCTTTGGGATCATCTTCATCTGATCAGGTCACTTCTAGCTTTATGTTGTTTTATATAATCCACTCTTTGTGGCGCAACAGGTGCATACAAAATATGTCTCACAGCAGTTATTTCCTTCTGCAACTTCTAAAATCTACCATAACAATGTCATAGAACTATATCTGCATTTTACTTTACATGAAAACCCTATTTCACTAACAACATAAAGTCCACGATGAAAAAAAGGGTTTTTTAAACTTGTTAGACTATACTTCATTTATATGCTAGAGTGGGTGCTTGAGGAGGGGTCATAGGACATGTAAAATCACTATGCTAGGAGGAATAAAATTGCACTGGTAAAGCTTTAGAACTATGTTCACCGATCAGTAGGCTGTACAGAAATACTGTTTCTGTTTACAAGATCCTTTCAGGCATCTATCTGATCCACAGAGAAATGACTGTACTACCCATTAAATATTTTCATGACTCACCATTACAGTTATAGTTGTGTATTTGCAACACTGACGAATTTTCGGGTGATGATACATTGAAGATAACACTTCCCACTTTTTAGATTTGTGGACAATCCGTTTATGCAGATAGGATTTAGTTTTTACAAGACTTGGTAGAATAGATTATGTTGGAAGTACAATCTGATCGTCCTGTAATAAGACGGGGTTTTGCTTGTTTCTTTTTAAACCTAGCTGTTTGAGAAGCATTCATATAATAATGCACGTATTGAAATTTTGATGCTTGAAGGGGGTGGGGAGGAAATGGCTGTTGGACTTTAAATTGAGATTAACGCGTGTATACTTGTGCAACTTTGGTTGCATATTTACATGTCAGACATGGATTCAGACTTAGTCTTATGATATGTATGTGAGCAAGTACATATTCAGAAGATTGTATCACAGTTATAAGCTATTTTCTTTAGATTTTATTGAGCACTGATAGTTGTTCAGAGCCATGCTACCATCCTCTGAAGTTATGCTGGCGTAATGGATGACTCAAATATAAATTGCTGCTCACTTTCCTGATTTAAGATGCTAGATACTAGTCTGCTCTTGTAGTATCTCGTCACTGTAAAGAAATGGAGCAACTTTCAGGTCAGCCTCCCATTTGTAGGTGATTGATCCTTAGATGAGGAAACAATGAAATTATTAGACAGGGAAATATGCAAATAGATTTACTTTACTTCAGTCAGTATAAAAGAAGAGCATGAATCTCTCTGAAGGGAAATGAGATACTGGGGTCTGAGGCAGTGTAGGTGTGACGCGGAAAAAAATGAAAGAACATGTAAGGTTTAGGCCAAGGCTGGTGTTACAGAGGTGATGCTTTAGGTAGGCAGTGTGACAAACTTAGGACAATCCTGCAAGCTCCTCTTCTGCTTTTGTGTACGCAAATCTTCACTTCCTTCGGAGTGGTGTCCCTCCAACTTGTGCATCCTATGTACGTGTGTGCGCTTATTTATGAGAGATTGTGTGTATATAGGAAAATTAGTGCCTGTGGCAATGGTAGTGTGTTTGTGTACGTAAACATACATATGTATGTATGTATCTTGGAAATAACCAAGCTTTACAAGTGGATAATACTAATTCCTACAAAAAAACCTGTACTGAATTATCTGCAACATCTCTTTTTAAGTAGTGTCTGCCAAATGATGAATGATGATTGCTTCATAGTCTATATTATTTATCATTGCCTGAAAACCTGTAATGTGGCATAACGCGGTATAATACCTGACATAATTCAGCTGTAGCTAGTGTAGTTACACTAAATATGAATTTTTGTCCCCTTTGATGTTACGATCCTGGTTTTACTAGTCACTAATGGAAGGTGAGGTACAACTTGATTTTTGTTCATGATGTCCATGAAAATCTGTTCTGTGTATTGGACCTGGGAAAATTACAACTTTACAGCAGTGCGCAGCAGTGCAGTGATGTTTCTGTTGCTAAATTTGGTTTTCCTTTTCACCATGGTTTTCCCATTTGGTGCTTTGATGTGGGAAGGATACTCCATGGAACAGTAGGACAAAATATTCTGAGGCCCTCCTTAGTTTTAATCCTTGAAAATCCTCTAGCAAACTGAAGTTGTAATTGTACACTACATTTTAAAACAGGGATTATGTCTTTATGGTAGTAGTATGGTATAATTGTTTACATCTAGGTGAGTGACAAAGTTGCCGGTACTTTATGTCCTTACTGATAGTTTTGTTTGTTTGCTTTTTGGTAGCCAGATGTCATGGGCCAAAAAAAAAAAAAAAAAAAAAAAAAAAAAAACCCACCCCCATTTTGAAATT
>VZSF01001614.1:0-39714 GCA_013398295.1 Chionis minor | reverse complement strand
AAAAAAAAAAAAAAAAAAAAAAAAAAATCCAGTCTCAATTTGTGAAATTTTATTGCCGGTTTGTTGCCGATTATCATTAACTTTTAAGCGTTGACTCCGATATTAAGAAATAAACACAAACATTTAAACCAACACTTAGAGAAAGGCACATCTCCAGCCGCCTCTGCTGCCCCCTTGCTGGTCTCCAGCCCCCTCACCCCTCTTTGCTTCTGTCCTGTTCAAGTGTCCTCTCCTTTTCTCCAGTGTCCCTCTTTCCCATAGCTGTTACTTCCCTTTCAGGAATGTGTTTTCACAGAGGCACCCCGTGCTCTCTGGTGGGCACAGTTTGGCACATGGTGGTGGGTCAGTTTTGTCCCTTGCAGAGATGGCTGGGACACGCTCGGGGCAGTCCCAGACCTCATCCAGTACCGGTTGCCCCGGACCCCCGCACCCACCACCGAGACCTGCCAGCCGTGCCACGTGCAGCGGGAAGTGCCAGAAGGAGGGTAGGAGTCAGGCTACACGTGAGCACACGGCGTTACGGAGAAACATTCACATGCATCCTATTCACTCCTCATCGCTCAGGGAAAAGCTGCGTGCCACTAAGACTGTGTAAACATCTTGCATGTATTCACATTTTCTGTGTTCTTTTGCGAAAGAGTAATCGTGGAACCCATTTTTAAATCCGTCCTTGTCTTATCCGCTTTAACTGCCCAGTCTTTGTGTTTTTCCCCTTTTTCTTTGTTAAAGCTTGTCTGTTTGTCTATTTGCTTTTCTATTTCTTGTCCCTTTTTTTGTTATTCAGTAGAACTTGATACATACCAAACATAAAAGAATTGTTTTAAAAATAGTCAAGTGTTTTTCCTCCTGTCAGAAGATGTAAATGTACTCAATCTTTTGAGTGTAGAGATTGTGCCTTCCTTTCATCTGAAATCCCAGTGAAGCAAAGGCATGTTTTCATTTTGTCTTCTCCACTCAATCATCTAATTTTAGGTTTATCAGAGTATTTTGGTACTGAAAGCACTAAGAAGTACCATTAGTAACTGAACTATGCTGTGCCCGTTGTCTGTGCTCCTTCTCACTTTGTTCTCCTTTGTTGTTGCCCAGTTTACTGCGTCTTCCACTGGTTTATATCCATTTCCTCTTACCTCTTTTGTCCATTTCACTTTCTTCCATTATTACATTTCTTTGCATTCACTCCTCCCTTGCTTCCTTAGTAGCCCAGTTTTGCCTTGTGAACCCCTCTGTCTCCAGTGGACTATTAGCTGCTTTTCTTATCTCGGCAAAATGAGAAATTTGGTGCTTCCAAGTGAGTGTGGCAGCCTTCTGATGGTGCCACCTCAGGAAGACCTGTTAGGACTGGCAAAGTGAACAGAGTTTTGTATCACCACCTCCATTTCCCTTTAAGAATGGGAACTGAAACTTGTGATGGCTTGTTTTCCCAGAACTTCCCTAGAGATGTCGTTACAGCCTTCTGATGGCATTCATAGGAAATTTCTGAGCAACCTTCATACGTACCAGTCATGACTTGCTGTTTGGATAGATTTGTCCTGAATAACTTCCTTTGTCTTTCAACAGATCTGGTTCTGTACCAAACGTTTTTCCTAATGCCATCTTCTGTGTATTTTGTCACTGTATGTTTATGACTGTACTTTTGAAATGGAAATTAAGCTGATCTTGAGGACGTAGTCAATGATCAATAACACACTTTAAAATTTGTATTTTAATACTAAAGTAATGCTAGAAATCTTTAAAATATGGCTAAATCGGCTTCAGTGTGTAGACTGGAACCACAGTGGTCGCTTTTTCTCCAAAAAACTGACAGCAATGATACTCACTCTCCCTTTTTAGGTATCTGTTGTTTTGTTCACTTTACCACCTGAATGCTGACATTATTCTTTCCTACTGAGTGATTTTTTAAAGTACATTTACTAAAATCCATATATATGTGCTCCTTTAAGTCCATTCACGTATTAATTCAGGTATCCTTTGAGCAACTTGACTGAATTTCATTATTGAGGGGTTTCCAGTCAACATGCTTGTGTATGAAATTAGAGTCTTGTCTTTTTTACTATATAATCCTTTGTATCCACATAGCCCATCCTATTGCAGATGGAGTTGAAATTATCTGTTACAAGAAATAATCAAAGTATAGGCTACTTGCAGGTGACTGATGTATGTCTGATTAATGTGAAACCCCAAATAAGAGGCAGAGTGAGTGATGAGTTCTCAGTCCATACTGCACCAGATGATTCCAGTGTGAAACAGCGTATTTACATTTGTCCTTACCAACTTGTGAGCTGTAAAACCAGCATGTTGCTACTTAATTGATCTGGGAGGCCAGTATTAGCCTCATGTTTCCTGATATTTTCTTCGCAGTTCCTGAAGAGAATTATGCCTGTGAAGGAGGTGTTTAATCCTGCCATCAACCTTGCATCATCCTGTATCTAAGCATCTGTTTTATACTTTAATGCGTTCATTTTATCCTTTACTGTCTTCTTTCCTTTTATGTATTTGTAGAAAGCCTTATTATTCTTCACTATATTGCTTGCTGTCCCCTCTGATACTCTGCTTTTCTCCTGTGTAATTTTCTTTTTTTACTCAGTCTGGCTCCCAACATGTATTTTTCCTTTAAATCATTTCTTCTTGATGGTTTTAGTTGCATCTACACCGCATTTTTCATCAATATTTCTTCTGTTGCCTCTTTACTTTTGCCATTTAGTCATCCTGGGATTTTTGTCTCCTTAAAAAGGATGCTGTTCCATTAGACATTTGTTAATACATCTTTGAAACAAGTCAATTCTTTTTCCACACGTTGTTCCTTTAAAGTTAATTCCTGACTTTGGTCACCTGCTATTTCTTTTGTCCTTAGAAACTTGTCATTTTAAAATTTCTCACTGGTTTGTTACCCTTTACCTCTTTCTTCTCTTGAATTGTGACGTAAGAACTGAATGTATTCTGTAAAGTTATGCTTTCTTCCTTAACTTGTGGGGCAACTGGGCCATGCAATGGCAATCCTCTAGCGTAAGTTCAGTGCAAATATGGGAGGAGTGGAGGCTAACAGAGGAGACTTGTCTGCCTTCCCATTCTTGGTCTGTCCTGGACCATTTTGGCCTTTAGTGTGATGTGAAGGGTTAGTTTATGCTGGCCTCTAGCCGTCCGTGGCAACACTTGTATTTCCTGAACCACCCCTCCCATGCTTGAGGCTTTGAAGAGCATGGTACAGTAGTACCATGAGCTAATTCTGCAGTTCTTGTGGAAATTCCTTTTATGCAGAGGGAATTTCCAGTGATCCAGTTAAACTGCTTTTATGTCTTTAAAGCTGTAGTGATGCTTACTTAATTTAGAATTGATTTTCGTTTACATTTTCTACAGTGCCTACTGTACTGGGACTGTGATTGAGGACTTTAAATACTGCAATAGTATAAATGGAAATGGGGTCATGACAAGACATAAGATTTGGGCAAGGAACTTTGATTTGTATGGTATTTTTTATTTGGATTTACTGATGGGCAACTCAGGAGAAAACTGTCACCTAAATGGCAGTATAATGAAAATAAGTTCTGCTGTTTTGTTATGCCTACCGGGTGAACTAAACTCATCCTTGATGTTTCTCTACTGAAATCAGTGGAGTTGGTGTATTACCAGCTGTTTCAGAAAAAAAAAAACAAACCACCAAAAACTACTGTAGGGAAGGTGTTTTGTTGTTTGGTTGGTTTTTTTTTTCGTTCAGTGAAATACAATGTTTTCCTCTGAGAACATTATCTTAATATTTAGAATGTTGATAATGCAACATAATGTTATTTCATTTGTAAATTGTGCTTCCATAAAATGTTTTTGTGTATATCTGTACCTGAATGTGTGTTATGTTATAGTATATCCTGTGAAGTGATTTACTTTCGGATTCTGAAAAAGCAATTGTAAATTTAAGATTCAGTTCACACGTAGTATTCTAGATGTTATGTCCATAATCCACTGTACTGTAATACTTAAAGATCAGTAAAAAAATAATTAAACCGTACAGCATAGCTCCTCTTGCATTGTACAGAGCAATATGAAATTTGGTCTACTAAATTCTTCAAGTAGTATTAAGAAATATAGCACTTTGTGCAATTAGTACTTACTGTAGCTACACAGATCTGAACCTGGTCTGTCACTACAGTGCATCTCTTTGCAGGGATTGTGATCCCTGCAAAGCTTCATAGTGAAATCAGCGTAGGGCTAATTCCTCTTAAAAACACAGATCTTACTGTAAATCTTACTCCTCATCTAAGAGCAGCATGAAGCTCATATAGTCAATAATTCATCATTTGAAAGGCAGGTCAGTGAGAATTTGTTGTAAAATATATGTGTGTTTGTTTGGATAGAGAGAAGAGGCTCAACAGAAGTGCCACTTTTTCATTTAAGGAAGACTTTGAGGGCGACCGGATTGTTCGATGAAAAGAGTATGTCCTATGTCAGGGCTGAAAGATCTGGATCAATTACTGTGTTTTACTAGCCATGCAGAAGTAGATGGAGCTTTTTAGTCAGTCACTGGTATTATTCTTCCTGCATCATAATATTTGAATTTGATGTTGCTTCTGGGGGACACTAAGGTCAAATTATACCCTGCCTGCCTGAGATTCTCTGGTGACACATTCTCTGTTCAGGTCTTTCACGTGTCTCTGTGGGTCTTTTTGTTCCTTGATGAGCCATACTCATGAACAGGGGAGATACTACTTGAGAAGAATTTGTTGGGTTTGATGTCATTATAACTTTTAGCCCAGTAAGACAACACATCTAGTGTAGCAGTCAGAACATTTGAGCTTTAAACTTTTTACTGCGTGGAAAAGGGGCTTCTCTCTCATGCATTAAATGGATGAAGGATATATCTTAGAAAGCCAACTCCTTCCTTCCCCGTTGCCTATGTCAGAAGACCTTTCTTCTGGAAGTACACAAACTTGGCAGTCCTGATCAGGAGGTTTTTTTACTACATCAAACTACTTGGAGACAGGTTTTATGCTACAGAAACACCTTCATCAGTAGGTAACTGGATGTATTACGTGCCTTTTCATTCCATTTATATCGTCATATACCTCAAGAAGTCATTGTTTTCAGACCTAAGGAGGCTATTCTCAGAATCACAGACTAGTTAGGGACCTCTGGAGGTCAAGCAGGGACACCTAGAGCAGATTGCCCAGGACCATGCCCAGGACTATTCTTGAAATTGCCACTGCATTTGCTAAACAGAGGCAAATCTCCCATTCTAGTGTCATTTTATTTAGATAATCTTTATTGTTGCCATTCAGCAGATAAAGGATTAAAAAAAAAGTCCTAGTCAGCATATAGTTCTGTGAAAGAAAAATCCAAATATGATACAATATTTAATCCAGCCCTGTATCATATGAACTAAGCTGTGTTAGGAGGGCAAAAATAACCATTTGAAACGAAGAAGCTTAACTTTTCATTTACTTTAGAATTCTTACAACTCTCCGTAGTAATGAAGCTTCAGCTCTTTATAATAGTGTAACTCTCTGTCGTGGTATTCCACGTCAAGATCGCCTCACAGCTGATGGATATCTTGCAGTAGCAAGTTGTTTTCAAACTAAGAAGCTGTCTTAATGATATGGGAGTTGCTCTGGTTCAACAAGTTTCACAGCATTGCCTTTCAAATCCATTACTACTTTCTGTCTGTCTGTCAAAATCTATTTTCTACTTGCCATCACTTCACCAAGACTGCTTTCTGAGCAAGGCAGCTATCAATGTAAGAATCTTTCTTCTGTTACTATGATGATAAAACGTTTCCTTGAAAGTATGAATTTTTTTTTTTATTTATTTACATTTTAATTTTTACGTGGTTTTTGTTTCAGTTTTTCTTCCTGTGCATGAAGAAGGTGTTCCAGATTGGTCTTGTACAAAACCTTTGTCCTCTAGCATAATGTGGCTTTGCAGAAAGTATTCAAGATGCTTTGCTTGCTGGTTTGTCTATACCTAAGTTTGTGTAGTGAAGTGTGAAATAGTAGTGATCTGTTTTACGTAAGTTAATAACATTTGGTATTATAGAAGTAAGTATTCCTGATTGACTCCCCATTCCTAGAGCAAGTATCTTCATAGAAAGAACTGAGTCATTCAAGAACAGTTTTTCTGCAATTGCTGTCCTTGAATTTTTATTCCCAAATAGCTGAATGTGTAGACAAGCTCTCAGTTAAAACGTCGGTCTTTGTGCTGTTATCTGTTCTCCTAAAGTGTTTATGTGTCTGGGGGTCATAATTTATATGGGCTAGATAGCTGAGCTGGTGAAGTACATAAGACATCTGTTAAATCAGATGGAAAGAAAATAAAACTATTCTCAATGGCAGCGGCCTGGGCAAAAAGGTCCACTGCTCTGTAAAGGAGACACCTGCTCTTTAAAAGAGTGCTTTATCAAGCACCACAGTGCAGTTGTTAGTGCTGATGGATTCTTTGTAGAAATACACTGCATATGTTGGAAAAGTGTATTCCTTTTATTTCTTTTTCCTGAGGAAGGGGGAGTGCCCCCTTTTCTTCTTATACTGTCTTTAGAAACAAAACAAACACCATTCTCCATCTCTGTTAATGGCTGAGAGTTACTTCACATCCATCACAAGATACAGCAATGTGACTGAGCAACAAATCATTCCTTCTTATCTCTGAGCCTTATTGTAGGTACCATAACCTCACCTGGAACCTGAATGTGAACTGATGTATGTGGTTTTTGTCTTGGAATAAAACATCAATAAGTTATGGAATATGGTAAAATTCTAAAAGATCAGAGTAAAAATCTTCCTTCTGTTGTCCTGACTGTGCATTTCATAAGTTTTTGTGTACGCTACGAAGTCTAGCCTTTTCCTTGGTCTTTGAGGAGGGGAAAAGTTGAGCCATAGATCGTGAAATGTGGGGGGGTTTTAGTATTTGTAAGTTAAAAATTAATTTGATTATGTTATCCTCCAGTTTCTCAAAGGATCAGGTAGTAACCAATGTAAATCAGACTGGCTCCACTGAAATCAGAACTGCATTCATTTTAAAAAAATGCATAGAATTTAGAATCTGTTATCTTAGAAAGTATCAGTTCAGAAAAAATCATTCTCCATCTCTGGAGACATGTATCTCTGTCCTCGTAGTTCTCACAGCATCAGATTTTTTTTAAATGGATATTGGTCCCTTTGTTCTAGAAAAAGTCAGATTTGTTATTAAATACAATTAAAAATGCAATTAAAAAGACTTTTATGGTAACTACTATCTTCTGTATTTTGATCTGTATATATACTAAGCAAATGCACCGGAAAGAAGGACACAGACAAGGTATGCCAGATGAAGACAGGTTTCTGCTTTTTGAGATTAGTTCATCAGAAAAATCTCTGGATATCAAAGAGGAGACCTTCAATAGGACTTTGGCTAACTTCAGGAAGCAAAACTTCCTGAAATCTGTCAGGTTTTACCATGGGGACAGCAGCTACAATGCAGCTCAAGAGTCCCATCAGCTAATTTGCAAACTGCTGTCTATAATGACTTTAATGTATAGATAGACACAGTTTGATGTGAGTTTTTCAGACACTCTTGTACCCAAGAGCCAGTTATACTTCGTTTTCACGAATGAAATCTTAGTTTAATAATTTCTATTTGAAACTAAGGCATTGACGTTCATAATTTTAACATGTTGATTGGTTTGGTTGTGTGATTGCTTTGTGGGAAAGGAGGAGGTTTTACAATTATGTTTGTGTTTGGATTTAATTTGTATGGTAAGTTAAGTATGAGATTTATGGAGTGCAATGTGCAGAATGTTTTATTTACTCTTCCAAAGACTATAAGTACACACAACATCTGAATTTGATCCTTGGAAACCAAGTTCAGAAAATATGGCATAATTTGATGCTAATTGTCTCCCTTAATTGCACCTTCCATCTGCTTATTTGCTAGTTCTATACTTAAGTCATTACAGTATTTATTACTTGATTTCTGGTTGTATTTCACTTTCCAGTGATGTACGTACTAGATGTAATATCTTTGTTTTGCTTTACTTACATATTATCAGTGTCCTGTTCTTGTGAAAACTTAAACATTTTAATTTTGTTGAGATGTAGTTTGCCCAAAAGAATGTATTTTCTTCTGTGTGTGAGAATACATAGGAAAGACAGAATAATTTAACATTTCCATGTGGACAAGATAACGACCCGTTCATTCAGTCTGTTAATACTTTGTGCAGTGCAGTGTCTTCAGAGCTAGAAGTCGTAAGATGCCATAACAGACAGGTTCTACCTGTTCATAAAAAGTGCCTTTCACCATCAATTGTAATAAAAGAAAGATGCGATGTCTCAGCCGTATCAGATACACGCTTTATTTCTAAGAATTACAGCTCTGGACAGATGTCTTCTGTCTCTGGCTCTCTATTCAGAAGAGTTTACTTGTTATTCCCCCACCATGATGCTCGTGGAATAATTTGTATCAATGCTGTCACATTTAGTTCAAGCTAAATTATCCAGGTTTAAGTTAATTTGGCTGCTGGGGGTGGAGGGTTTTGCTTTTATTTGTCTGATGTGAACGAAAAATGGCTTTAGCAGCTATTCAGGGAGCAGGGTAACCTCCCTTAAGGAGATCTGGAAAAGAACATCAGTGTATCACCTAAGATTACTTTCTTTCCAGCTACACGTGAGAAAATCCAATGGCAACTGGAAAATTGTATCTAAATTCTGTGATTAAATAAATGTATTTAACTAGATTTGATAATTAGAGAGGAAGGTAAGGGGTGTTTTACATGGGACCCTACTATGCTCAGGTACCTTAGAGAGGAAGTTTTAGTGCCCATGACTGAAGACCAAATGATACTCCTTTTTCATGGTTTCGTGTGGAAAGGAGGGAGGAAGGGAAGAGGGAAGTCACTGGAGTTTTTGTACATGAAATTTTGCATATTGGTGTTGTATGTTCACATATGTGCCTTTTTTAAGTGTCAAGTGAAACATGTCTCAAGTCAAGCAGGATCTAGCTGAAATAGTTTAATGAAAAGGCCAAGTGAAATTGTGATGGGAACCTTAAGGAAACTTTAAAGTGGCTACTTAGAACATGAGCTAACTTAAATTTAGTTGCTTTGGCAAAAAAACCCAAACAAAACAAAGAAACAAAAAAACCCCCCAAAAAAACAGCCTACCTGTTGAGCCTATCTAGTACGTGAATGTCACACTCATTTTCCCTATTTTCCTGGAATTTTTGGAAAACTTACAGGTTACTGAGAATGTCAGAGAAGAATTGTATTCCAAGTGAAATTTGAGTGGTTACCATATCAGTATGATTAAAGGTAGAGGAGGGATGACTTCAGCACCTACTGGCAACCTAGTCCTGAAGTCACTATGCTAGAGGTCCTCGCAGCCCCCATTGGCTGATGAGGAGCAGAGCAGTCCTTCAGGACTACCCTCTGGAATGATGTCATCTCTTCCAGATGACATTGCAGCACATGAGTTAGAGGACTTCAACCTAGGGAGACTGGCTTTGCAATCTTAATATGCCCAGTGTTCGTGAGGACAATGGAAGTCTAGCTTCTGTTGGAGTCTGTCTTTGGAGTTGCCAAACTGAAAAAAACCCCCTGTGTGAGACTTCAGCTTAGCTCTTTTGTAATAACCTGGTCAGGTATGTTACTCTGAATGTTTTCATATATAAATGCAACCTATAAGAATTTATCCATGAGATATGCCTGCCTGCCAGGTGAGCAGAATAACTGGTGAACATATCAGTATGGAAGAATGTGGAATGAGAGAAGGGCATGCATTCTTGAGGTGAAGATGGCACAAAACTGGAAGAACATGTTTGTACATGGAAGATACAGACAGAAAGTGTAGAAAGATTTAATTGCAATCCATAGAAGATACATAATGCATGTAGCAAATTTCATCAGTGTAACAAAATGGGTTGTTTGCTAATTCTGAAATACTTATCCTATGCCTATAATGTACATAATGCAATATGTCTGTTGGCCAAATTTGCCTCTCAGATAGTATTCACATTTCAAAGAGACTTGAGTGTATTTGAGGGAAGAATTCAGCCCAAAATATTTTTCTTTTTCAATTTCGTAAACCTCTTTTATATATTAATCTGGTGACTCACGTGAGGAGAATGAAAGGGTAATTACACTTCGGGGTGTTGCTTTTAGAACAACTCTACTTCTACCTGTTGCATTGTTCAACCATTTTACACATAATACCGTTTTTCATAAACTTATCAACAGTAACTAGTGATATGTATCACACTTCTGTATTACTTAGCAGAAAATTATTTTAAATAGCCTCCTTATTTGTTCAGTGGCATACACTTTCTTGACATGTGTTTTAATCCTTGTGTGTCAGTTTCCTAGCTACAAAATAGGGTGGATAAGGCTTTTTTTCCCCCTTCCTTCCTGTGCCTCATCTGTCTATACAGGTTGCCCTTGGCAAGTAGAGTTCCCTTTGTTCTTTGACCAAAACCTAGAAACATTAGGTTTTCTTCCTTCAGATTTCTAGGCACCTGCCACTTCCTCTGGAAGCGTATACAGTCTCCCAGTTCTTACTTGGAGGAAGGCTTTCTGTATTACCTATGCTTTAGCTTCACCTTTAGCATTTAAAAGAAGTGGTTTCCTCCTCGTGGGTTCCCCCCCACCTTTCTGTGTTCAACTGGTAACAGAAATGTACCCTGTACTAAATCAAGCATAAGGTGCATAGCTTTTGATCAGTGCTAGTAAACTAATAGTCAGGTCTTTCATATACCATATACTTCCTGTCTCTGGTGCCTGGGGTTTGGGGCCTTCAACTGCAGGTGGCAGGTAAATTATTCTTAGGGGAGTAAAATGGTAAGACCACAAAAAAGTTAAAATGTACAAAGGCTTCTTGCGGTTAGCTTGTTGATACGAGGTTCACGAAAGGTGAGAATAAAGCACGTTAATTAGTGGCTAATAAGTAAACCACTGCCTTGATAGATAGGAACTCTGAGACTGCATCAGACTACCCTCACAAAATCTCTTACAAAGGGTCTAATTTACAGGGCTGTACACAGTAACAAAGTATTTCTGTAATTACTGTTGAGAAAGTCCCCTGTTCTTTGCTGCTGTCACCAAGAGTAGTAATTCATAATCTTTTAGGACGACTTGATTCTGTTTTGTTTATTCACAGCAAAGCTTTTTGCTCTGTGATGATATGACATGCGTGGTCCTTTTCTCCGGTCAGCAATTAAGAGACGGTCTCAACTGCGCAAAAAGGCTTTGTGACACAGGGAATGTTTGCCTGAAATGTTCCCATGTGAGCTGTGGGCTTGGTTACACTCTGAACGGGTGAAAAAAACGTGGCTTTTGTTAGAATGACAGGCAGGCAGCAGAAGCAAAGTTTAACCCAAATCCTTTTGTAGATATTGGAAAGTCATAAGCCTTGAGATGACACTGGCACATTCAACATGCTGTGTGATCTGGGACTCTGTTGCTTGTATCACTGTGTGAATGTGTGTACAGTGTAAACATTTTATGAAGTGCAGTTTCTGATCCATCGGTCTGTCTGGGCAAGAATGTCCCTTGATACTAAAAAGAACAGCAATCAGGACAGAATTGGTCAATGCGGCATGTCTAATGGTGGGAAGATATTTGAAGGACTCACTATAGACACAATAGGCTCTCTAAATAGCCTCTTTGCACCCGGAGTCTTATTGCAAACAGGTTCATTAAGGAGAGACATTCTGACACACAGCATCACAGTAATGAAAGTAGCTCTGTTTTTCTAATATTGTGTCTTGCCACTTCAGTTATGCTGCTGGTACAAGATTTCCCTTGTGTTGTTGTATATTTCTCCAGAAAAAGAATCAGTCTTCATAGAATATACAATTATTTTGTACAGGAATATATAACTCATACCTAAGAATCTGTCCTTCCTGTTTATGTGCACTAGTGCAAAAATAATTGGCAATCACATCTTCAAAACAAAAAATGCTTTCACCTTTGATTTGAAAGGCTTATATATGTTGAAACAGTTATAACATAAAAATATATATACAGCTGCAATATACTTTCATGAATATACAAAGTCAGATAAAATGTTGTTCATGACCAAATATAAACTGAATATTAGTAATTTTTTGTTCCCATGAGGCACCTTGGTTTGTTTTGCTTCTTTTCTCTTCTTTAGGCACTGAAGTATAAGTTCATAGAGAGGAAAATCAAAAGGTTATAGTTTATCCTACTTTACATATAACTGGTGTGTGACTTAAGCTGTTGGATTGGCTTAATGTATACTTTGAACATTATGACCATGGGGGGAAAAAAGGTAATATTGGTTTAAAAGTGGATATGGAAAATTTAATGTGCTCAAGTGGGAACAATGGCATATTAAAAAAAAAAAAATTCATGACACAGATCTAATAATTCACTTGCCCCTGTAGGAATGGGGTATCGGCTCTGATGCCGCTTGGTAGTTTATTTTTATATACGCCCCTGGTCCCTGCTGTATATCCTTCGTATGGGTTCCAGAGAAAAGAAAGAAAATAACCTGTAGGGAAATCAGCTTAGAAACCTTTCATTAAATACATTGTGTTTCATATCATGTCGTTCACAAAATCTCCAAGAAAGATAGAAATTGTTATCAGACTGAATGCGTAAAATACTATATTTGAATACTATAATTTGCTGTAAGATTAAGGACCAAGGGTATAGACACATTCGTTATTTCATTATTCACTTATGCTTGATGTATAATGCTTCAGGGGTTCTTTTCATTTTTTCTTGCCTAGCACAGATATGCAGTTTTAACTTTTTATTTAATGCTGCAGAAAACATTCCTGTTCCCCTAAGCTTTACTGTCCTGCTTGTTTGCTTTTTAGTGGTGTGATTATTATTCTTTTGGAGGGGTTTTATATTGCTTTTAAGTTTGGTTGTTGCTTTATTTTCACAGGCATATACATTAGTTTACAAGTAGCTAAACTGCACTGATTATAAAAGAAACTTAAAATTACTTTTTTGGCAGAAATTGAGAAATGGTCCATTTGTGATTGCACGTAATTATTTCTTTTATCTCAGGGTAAGAAAAATTGTAATTACTTTTGTTAATCTGCATTGAAAAACCAGGGTTGACAGAGTACATATTATGGGGGCTTCACAAATCTGTCAGCATTTTTTGACTGCTCATGAAGCATAGCTTGGTCAAGCCAAATTTGGCCTGTGACTGCTTTCTGCACATTAAAAAAGTTCATTAAATAACAAAAAGCAAACATGGCTTGCTGAATACACTATGGATTTTTTTCCTGAAGTATTACATGTTAAATTGTGCTTTTCCTTACATGGAGTTAAAGGATGTAGAAATTCAGCTGCATTTGCACAAGAAGTAATAATTGGTGCTACTATTGCTTTAATTTGTAAAAGGGACTAAAAATGGCTCGGTGTGGTGGTGGTGTTACTGACAATGAGCCTCTTACTCTTCCCTCTATTTTTCTTCCCTCTTTTCCCTATCTACTGATATATAAGTAGCTTTCGTTTTCTTCTTATGTTGCCAAATTCAATATTCATCAGTGGCTCTCATACATAGGAACCGGTACAAACTCCGGCGTTTGCCATTCCAAAGACGACAGTCTCAAACTCCACCTAATTTATAGCAGAAAAGGTTAGCTCCTCCCTGGCTGGGTGGTATTGTCTACCACGTGAGTTATGATTCTGTAAGAGCACAACGTTGAGTTTCTTTGCACTTTGTGTAGTGTTACAGGAAAGAAAAAAAAATAAGACGCACCAACTGTGGGAGGTGTTTTGTATCCTCTCAGCTGTCCTGGGCCAGAACATTGGTATCTCCTGAAGAATAACGGTGACGGATGAAAGAGGAAGCAGTCCCCTGAGGCATCCAGAGCTTGTTCCCCAGCAGCAGCAGTAGTACCATTGAATGCTGTTTCACCATGTGTTTGCCATTGTCTCCGTTACCAAGTCATTCCCCTGACTCCTCTTTCTAGCCATCTATATTCTTACATCATTGTGATGGAAATCCTAGTTGGAAGGGCATAGGCAATTTTTTTTTCTTTTTTCTTTTTTTTTGTTTTGTTTTCCTGACAGAACTGTGTGGGTTTTTTTGGTCTTTTATTGTATGAAGAAGGTGGTCTCTAAGAAGCCAGTCTTGCATACCGTAGTTAGTGCAGTGAGCCTCAGGCAAACCTGGTGTCTTTTAGTTCCACGTTTGTGAGACAGCTTTCAAGAGTCCTCTGTTGAGGATGCACACACTTTTTCCTTGAGGTGTTGTCTCTCAATGGTAGTAGTGGGTGCTCCCTGAAGCAGCTTGGGGAGTTCTGAAACCTGTGCTTAGAGTGCCTGAGCCTTAACATTAAATTTAGTCCAATATTCTTTTGAGAAGATGTGTTGAGGTACTGTCAACAGCCTGTGCTACTAAACTGACCGGTGATGTATTTTGAACTACAGGTAGCTTAAGTATTATTTCTTTTTTAAACAAGGTGTGTTTCCTGGCCCAAAATGATGTAATTAAAATCTAAAAGGCATTCACATAGAGGCCTTACCGGATGTTCGTAAAAAAAAAAGTGTCTTTAGGAATCTGTGTGGGTGTTCAGAGGCAGCAGGATGTGACTGAACCAGAATCACAAAATCACAGAATGGTTGCGGTTGGCAGGGACCTCTGGGAGTGGGGCAGGATCACCTGGAACCAGGATCCTGAACACCATGGTCCCATGGTCACTGCAGACAAGGCTGCCTTCAACCTCACATCCCCACTGAGCCTTTCCTTGTTTGTGACTATGAGGTCCCGCAGACACCTTTTCCTCATCAGCTCCTCTATCAGTTGGGTCAGGACGTTGTTGTCGGTGCTCTCCAGGGACCTCCTGAATTGCCTATGCACTGCTGTTTTGTTCCTCCAGCAGTTAGCTGGGAGATTGGCCTTGCTTGGGACCAGGGCTTGTGAATGTAAGGCTCCTTCCAGTTGTTTGTGGAAGTCCTCATCCACTTGTTCTTCCTGGTCAGGAAGCCTATAATAGACACCCACTACAATGTCACCTGTACTGGTCTGCTCTAGTCAGCTGGCCTCACACCTTTCATGGGTGGCTGCCAGTCTGGCCGATCACTGAAAATGTGCTCTTTTCGTTTGCAGCATGCCGACAGTCTTTTGAAGAGTTAACTTAAGCCAGTCTTCTAGCACGCATTTGTTGCTTTCAGACAAGTCACTGAAAGGCAGAGGGTTGTTTTCACCTGAGATGGCAACCATGATATTTTAATTTGTTTATTGCTGTCATTTTAGACTGTTTTTTTCAATATACAGGAAAGGCAGCTGTGCAGGCTTTTAATCCTTGTATGAAATTCCACTCTGCTATGCTTACTAAGTGGTATTGACAACTGATAATGACAGGGAAGCTGGCAAGTAATAACTAGTGATGATTTCGTAGCTAGCTTCCCTTTTCTTGTGCTACTCCCCTCCTTCTCTGTCTCCTTTCCTGTCCTCTTTCCGATCTTCTTTCCCTTCCCTCCATTCCCCCCTCCTCTTCACCCTTTCCTCCTCTCCTTCTTCGCGTTCCTCCTCCTCTCCTCTTCACAGAATTACAAAATTACAGATTGATTGATATTGGCAGGAACCTCTGGAGGTCATCTTGTCCAACCCCACCGCACCACCACTGCTCAAGCAGTCACCTAGAGACAATTTCCCAGGACAATGTCCAGACGGCTTTTGAGTATCTTCAGGGATGGAGACTCCACAGCCTCCTCAGACAACCTGTGTCAGTGCTCAGTCACAGTCACAGGAAAAAGTGTTTCCTGATGTTCAGAAGGAACCTCCTGCGTTTCAGTTTGTGCCCATTGTCTCTTGTCCTGTCACTGGGAACCAATGGAAAGAGTCTAGCTCCGTCTTCTTTGCACCTTTCCATTAGATATTTGTAGACATTGATGAGATCCTTCCTGAGCCTTCTTTACTCCAAGCACAACAGTCCCAGTTCTTTCAGGCTTAACTCATAGGAGAGATACTCCAGTCCCTTAATTGCCTCATCACATTTTTTTTACAGGCTCTTCAGGAAGGATAGGAGGGGAGACAAGGAGCAGGGAGTCACCCTCTATGTCAAGGACCAGCTGGAGTGAATGAAGCTCCACCTGGGGATGGATGAGGAGCTGACTGAGAATTTATGGGTCAGGATTAAAGAGAGGACAGGAACAGGTGATGTTAGAGTGGGGGTCTGCTACAGATCGCCTGGCCAGGAAGACTGAGTGGATGAGGCCCTCTATAGACAGATAGGTGCAGTCTCATATTCATAAGCTCTGGTCCTCATGGGGGACCTCAACCACCTCAATATCTGTTGGAGGGACAACACAGCAGGGCATAAACAGTCCAGGAGGTTCCTGGAATGTGTCAATGATAACTTCCTTCTTCAAGTGGTGGAGGAGCCAATGAGGAGAGGTGCTATGCTGGACCTTGTTCTCCCCAACAAGAACAGACTGGTGGGGAATGTGAAGCTCAAGGGAAGCTTTGGCTACAGTGACCATGAGATGGTGTAGTTCAAGATCCTTAGGGCAGCGAGGAGGGCGCAGAGCAAGTTTACTACCCTGGACTTCAGGAGAGCAGGCTTTGGCCTCTTCAGATATCTGCTTGGTAGAGTACCAGGGCAAAGCCCTGGAAGGAAGAGGAGCCCAAGAAGGCTGGTTAATATTTAAGGATCACCTCCTCCAAGCTCAGGAGCGATGCATCCTGACAAAGAGGAGGTCAGGCAAAAATGCCAGGAGGCCTGTGTGGATGAACATGGATGAGCTGTTGGACAAACAAAAAGGAAGCCTACAGAGAGTGGAATCAAGGACAGGTAGCCTGGGAGGAATACAGAGAGAATGTCCAAGAAGCCAGGGATCAGGTTAGGAAAGCTAAAGCCCATGTAGAGTTAAAACTGGCCGGGAACATCAAGGGCAACAAGAAAAGCTGCTACAGGTACACCAGTGATAAAAAGACCACTAGGAAAAATGGAGGCCCTCTCTGGAAGCAAATGGGAGACCTGGTTACTGAGGATAAGGAGAAGGCTGAGGTACTCGATGTTTTTTGCCTCAGTCTTCACTGGCAAATACTCTAGCCATAGTGCCCAAGTTGCAGAAGGCAAAGGCAGAGACTCAGAGAATGAAGAACCACCCACTGTAGAAGATCAGGTTCAAGAGCATCTGAGAAACCTGAAGGTGCACAAATCCATGGGACCTGATGAGATACACTCATGGGTCCTGAGGGCTGAAGTTGCTAAGCCACTGTCAGTCATGTTTGAGAAGTCACAGCAGCCCAGTGAAGTTCCCACTGACTGGAAAAGGGGAAACATAACCCCCTATTTTTAAAAAGTGAAAAAAGAAAAACCTGTAGAACTACAGGCCAGTCTGTCTCACCTCTGTGCCTGCCAAGATCATGGAGCAGATCCCCCTGGAAACTGTGCTAAGGCATATGGAAAATAAGGAGGTGATTGGTGACAGCCAACAAGGCTTCAATAAGGGCAAATCATGCCTGACAAATTTGGTGGCCTTCTATGACGGAGTTGCAGCATTGGTAGATAAGGGAAGAGCAATTGACATCATCTGCCTGGACTTGTGCAAAATATTTCACACTGTCCTGCATGACATCTTGTCTCTAAAATAGAGAGACACAGGTCTGACAGATGGACTACTTGGTGGATGAGGAATTGGCTGGATGGTCACACTCAAAGAGTTGCAGCCAGTGGCTCAATGTCCAAGGGAGACCAGTGACGAGTGGCATGCCGTAGGGGTTGGTACTGGGACTGGTGCTGTTTAACATCTTTGTTGGCAACACAGGCAGTGGGATTGAGTCCCTCAGGAAGTTTTCTGACAACACCAAGCTGTGTGGTGCAGTGGACACACTGGAGGGAAGGGATGCCATCCAGAGGGACCTGGACAGGCTTGAGAGCTTGGGCCCATGCCAACCTCATGAAGTTCAATAAGGCCAAGTGCAAGGTCCTGCATGTGGGTCGGGGCAATCCTATGCACAAATACAACCTGTGTGGAGAATGGATTGAGGGCAGCCCTGAGGAGAGGGGCTTGGAGGTACTGGTAGATGAAAAGCTGGACATGAGCTGGCAATATCCACTTGCAGCACAGAAAGCCAACCATATCCTGGGCTGCATCAAAAGAAGCATGTCCAGCAGGTCCAGGGAGATGATTTTGCCCTTCTATTCCACTCTCATGAGACCCCACCTGGAATACTGTGTCTAGCTCTGGAGCCCCCAACATAAGAAGGACAGGGACCTGTTGCAGTGGGTCTAGAGGAGGGCCACAAAGATGATCAGAGGATTAGAGCACCTCTGCTATGAAGACAGGCTGAGCGAGTTGAGGTTGTTCAGCCTGGAGAAGAGAAGGCTCCAGAGAGACCCTAAAGCAGCCTTCCAGAACCTAAAGGGGGCCTACACTAAAGATGGCGAGGGACTCTTTGCCAGGGAGTGTAGTGATAGGAAGAGGGGTAATGGTTTTAAACTGAAAAAGAGTAGATTTAGATTAGATATTAGGAAGAAATTCTTTACTCTGAGGGTGGAGGAACACTGGAACAGGTTGCCCAGGGAAGCTGTGGATGCTCCATCCCTGGAAGTGTTCAAGACCAGGCTGGATGGGGCTTTGAGCAACCAGGTCTAGTGGAAAGCGCCCCTGGCCATGGCATAGGGGTTGGGACTAGATGATCTTTAATGTCCCTTCCAACCTGAACCATTCTATGATTCTGTGATCTTAGTGGCCCTTCACTGGCTTTGCTCCAGTGTATCCACTCTATTTTGTACCAGGGAGCTCAGACTTGGCCACAGGACTCCAGGTGTGGCTTCACCAGCACTAAATAGAGGGGAAGGATCACCTGCTTCAACCTGCTAACAGTGCTGTCTAATGCAGACCAGGATACCATTACCCTTTTTTGCCAGAAGGGCACATTGCTGGCTGATGGTCAAGTTGGTGTCCACCAAGACCCCCAGTTCCTTTTCTGCAAAGCTGCTTCTCAGCTAGTTGTTCTCCAGCCTACACTGTTGCATGTGGTTATTCCTCCCCAGGTGCAGGACTTCCCCTTGTTGAACTTCATGATATTCCTGTCAGCCCATTTCTCCAGCCTGTTGAATTTATGCTGAATGGCAGCATAACCTTCTGGCGTATCAGCTGCTCCTTCCAGTTTTGTGTCATCTGCAAACGTGCTGGGGATACTCTGTGCCCCATCATCCAGATGATTAATGAAGACGTTAAAGAGGATCAGGCACAGTACTGACCCCGGGGGTATGCTGCTAGTTACCATTACCCTTCTTTTTCTGTATCCCACCTTCTCTTTCCCTACTTGCCCCTTCCCAATTCCTCTCTTCTCCGTATCCCTTTCCTCTTCTGCTTCACACTCACTGCTTTCCCAACCCTGTGCTGCCCTTCCCCTATTTGCTGTTGTGGCCCATCTGGTCCAAAGTTGTGAGGTCTTTGATAACATTTAGTGTTCATGCAGTGACTAGTATGGTACTACTCACATCTTTCATTTAGGCGGCTTGATTTAGGCGCTACTGTATTACAACAAACATCAGAAGAACATCAATATGAACGTCTGCTTTTCATATGCTGCCTTGCAGCCTGACTTAGAGAATCCAGGGTTTTAGCTGTCTAGGCTGGGAGCAAACTTTTAATGAAGTATTCAACAATTTTTGCGTATTGGCATTTTTCCACATCTTTCCACATTTTCTATTCTCAACACTTTAGTTTCCTTCCAATCTTTAATACTGCTACTGGTAGTAAAGACATTCTGAAAATGCGTGCACAAAGAGTGTCAGTGGGAATGGGCTTGTGATTGACCATTGGAACAACCAAGTAGTTATTCCTTTAACAAATTCTTTATTTGACAATGGTACTGGTACTGCCCTGAGAAAGAGGGCCATCCTTATATCAATTTCCCCTTACATTTCTCTGTTTTGGAGAAATCAAAGAATTTTTTTTTAATATGTTTATGTTTTTGTGTGTGTGCATGTATAAAAAGACACGTACTTTTACTTCACCTGTACTTTAGAGGTTCTGTCCCAAAGTGGTAATACTAAATACTGTTACAACATAATTGTAAGGGGTCTTATGCTATGTCTTTTTTCACCATGCTCTTCCTATCCTCTCCCTTCTCTTCTGTTGCTGTAGTGCCAGACATGGCTTTAAAGATGCTGTCTAATTTACATCATGTTTTTACAGTGTTTTACAAAACCTGGGGATGGTCCTGTGTATGAGTGAGAAGAAGACACTTCTGGTTTCTGAAATAAACTTAAGCTCTTCAGCAGGTGCAAGAACCCAAGTGCTCCAAGGGGAAGTTTATGAAAAGTTGAAAGAAATTAACCTCAATTAAAAGGAATATTGATTGATAGTTACAGAGTTAAATATGATATATTGCTCAAGAAAAAACTCTACATTAAAAGAACATTAAAGTTCTGATAGAAAGCATTAAACCCAAGAAGTTTGCCACAGAAGGTGAAATGTACAATTGTTTAGGTCTCTCTCTAATATCTAACTGTAATAGGACACAGTAAAGAATTAGTTAAGAATATCCCCTATTGAGCCAAGGAATTAGGATTCTTCAGGGTGTATTCTTATTTTGGTTTGCTGCGATTTTGTTGCTCAGCAGTCATTAAATATGTTAAACTGAAAATCTGGGCCCCTTCAACTATGAATATCTCTCTTCTGTGTTTTCCATTAGTTTGTGCTTAGTTTCTTAGTTTTTTTTTCCCCTGAGGTAAAAGTCTTTGAAGTTCTGTAGACAAATAATGATGGTTTAAACACTGTTATCAGTCATATAAGGAAATTACCTGCTAGACAGTAGAAACAATCATTTTTATATATATAGGTGTGACTGGAACCTTACAACTTCAGCTGTAATTAGCATTGGCTTTACCAATAGCATGTGAAGAAAACTTGCCTTTGGCAGCCGTAATAGCCACTTAGGTTTAGTAGCTGGCCATGTGGATCAGGTGGTAACAGGTAATGTTGTTCATATGTTCACTTTCAGTACTTGTCAGGAGAACTCTATTCTGCTCCATCATATGCTGACACACTGCGTTCAACAGAAAGATGTTTTAGGTAGAAGTTTGCTGCTAGCTTGAAGCTACAGTAACCCAGCACCTACATAAAAAGCACTGTAGTTCTCTGCGGCCCAGGAGATAGCTCATGCCAATCATAATCTGAAGCACTTAAAGGCGATGTTTGGAACTGTTAAAGGTGTGGATTTCTCTTGAAATATATATACTCACTTCTGGTAAAAAGCAAATTTAAGTAGGATAAATAGATTCTTTTGACTCCCTACTGGGAGCAGCTGCTGTCAAGAGTGGGAGTCAAGGACTCATCTCCACTGGGAAGCAGCAACTTTTTTTTTTTATCTTCTTCTGACTCTGTCGAGAGCAAATGAGAAAGGGAAGTGATAATTCCTTCAGAAAGCCACCTTTCACAACCATCTGTTAGGCAATAATACATGTGTTCCCAGAGAATTAGCACAGTTGAACCCCATTGAGTGGAATGGCACAGCCATAAGCTCAATGAAGCCTTGCTATAAAAAGTGACAGTCCCTTGAAATGTAATCAGTGTGATACTTTTTGTGTAGTTTAATGTAAGTAGAGTTTCTTTATGGTAATTTAACTTCAGAATGTCTTTTAATAACTCTGCATTACATAGAAATATATTTATATATGAGTAAGTCCTTAGCATTTGCAGAGAGGTGGCTTTTAAGGCCAAAGTAATTTTTTGTAGTACTTGAAATGAAGCCCCATAGTGACAGAAGAGCTGTAATAAATCTGCAAGTTGTGGAGCAGAGCACGGATGTTTACAAAATTAGAGTAGGACTGAGTGAACCTCAGTAAATTGTGAGTTGTCTTCTATGTGTGAGTCCAAATTTGAGAAACCGAAGAATCTGAACAGAGAACAATGTTTAATGGCAAAAGCAGGTGTTCTGCTCTGTCTTTCAAGAGTGGCTGATGAAGCTTTGGAAATTAAAAGAGGGACGAAATATGTGTGACCATGTCAGATTTTGGTGTTAAGTTGGTATGTATGTATGGCAGAAATAATTATTATTGGGAGGGGTTGGGGGAGCAGGGATCATGGTGATTGTAACAGAGTGGTGATTCACCATGACCCATGTCGGTTCGTTTTGTCAGAACAGGTTATGCCTAAGAATTATCACTGATAAGCCAAAGCAGAGCAGTCAGGACGACTTGGTGTTTAGTGGTCAGGACGTGAGACTTCCTGACTTAAAGAGAATGAGTAGGGAACAGTGAGAGAAGAGTGGAACAGGATGGGGAGAGAAAGGGAAGATGGGGGAATGAAGAATCTGAGATATTCTCCTTACAACAAAGTCCTTTTTTGCTATAGATCTGTGTCTGTGCTTGTCCCACCACTATAGGAAACCATTTGTTTCCATGATCTTTCTGTCATCTCTTTTCCTAGTCTCACCTGGAAAGTAGTGGAAAAATAGGTTTTCTCAGTGTGTTGGAACAACATGAAGGGTTTATAAGGGTTTTCCATTGATACTGTTCATCATCTGCCTCCTGGTAAGCACTTAAATATTGCAAGATGGATGAATGTTGGCTTCATGTATTTGATACTGTTGAGTATCTTGAACAAGAAGGTGGGCTGTTTGGTCGTGACTGTCAACCGCCCAGGGATAGCCCTACTAGGAAACTGGTAACTTACATAGTGCTTTGCCTGTGGTGCCAGGTCAGTGTCACTTTAGACGGGGTGTTTTTTCACTGTACTCCTGCGGCTGGCCTTTGAGGCACCAGTGGTGGCATCTCCAAGGCAAACAGGAAAGGAGGAGGGAATGGCAGCCATGTGGTGGAGGGTGCAGGGTGAAAAAGCTGAATCTACAGGTAAATGGAGCACTGCCAACCTACTTAACTAAATCTGGACTACAAAAAAAGTTTGGGAATCTCATGAAAAGGCTGTTGTATGATGTGTGTAGTTACTTAATTTCCTATTATTTCAGTTGGAAATAAATTTGAGACTTTATTATTTAGACAATAGACTACTCAGTATACAATTGTTTGGTAAGGTCATAGATTAAAACTGGGTGTTGTAAAAAACCCAGGAGTATGTTTCAAGTAAAGTAATATATCGTTAGCTATGTGGAGGATTTGGTTGCATTGCACCTATAAAAGAAAATGTTCTAATGTGTTAAAATTCCCTCAAAAAAGCCTTAATTCTAGAAAACTATATCTGAATAATCTTACACCTGTAAATTAGGGATTGAATAGCTATGCATATCTGTGGGGATAAGGTTTTTGCAGATGTTTTTTTCAGAATAGGGATCATTATTTCTGCCAGCAGCTAGCAATATGTATAATAATCGCAAAAGCACAGCTATTTCCCTAACTGTCCAGTTTTATGTGCTGTGCGAATGTATATGCAATCAAACTTGTGTACATAGCTCCCATAGCTTTACCATCAATGTACATACTTTTGTTTTCAATGGAAAAAACAAATGTTGAGAGGCTAAGAGTTCATAGGGTATTAACTGAAAATAAAATTGACTTAGTTCTCTTAGATATATTAGAGGAACATTCTGTGCTGTGTCTTTGTTTTCTATAGGCAAAAATAAAATCTGCAAGCCCACTGGAGTTTTAAATACAATGTAAATGTCATACATAATTATAAGAAGTATGCAAAATGTTTTCAAACATTTGTATTGTATGGAAGCAATTACTGGCACCAACTGCATCACACACCCCTCATATGGGCTAAGGCCAAAAGAAATGAAGGTCTCTAAACAAAATTACTTTGTGTGGGTGGGAAGAGAATGAGTTTTAACTTTTATTAGGGAGCAACATTGAGCTGTATTTTAATGCCAATCACATACTCCGTAACTCAAATAAATAATAAAAAAATAATTTCACATTAGGCTTTTGTTACTTTTCCTTGTCGTTCCCTGTCACAGGTCTTGCAAAGGAGCCTCTTTCATTTTCGTAGTAGAAAACTGTAAGGTATGATGTGTACAAATACGAATCCAGCAGGAAGTTGCTTCTCCATTTGCTGTGCAGCCAGCTCTGTGGTTGCTGAGATAGTACATCACATTTTTTCTCAGCATGTTAATTTTTCTTATAGTAAACCAGCATTACCTCCCAAGCTTCCATTTTATATCTCTAAGTTACCGTGATTGCTGTGCCAGGTGCTTTGTTCAATGGTGCATTTGCAATTCTGGATGTTCAGAGCAACCTTCTCTGGGTTCCTCCTTTCTGAGATTGGTGAAACTGTCTGTAACACAGGGTTTGTATGCATGGGGATGGAAACAAATACTTTATCTTGTGCTCTGCCGGTAGATGCTTATTTTCATTCAAATAAATATGTCCTCATGTGTTAGTGACTTCCACTTCCCTTGCGTAGCTCCTTCCTCCAAACTTAGGCTCCTCTTTATCTCTGTTTTGAAAGAAGGAGACTGTCTTTCCTTTATGACCTGGGCTGTTAGTGGTGGCAGTGATGCCACTTCATTGCACGTACAAAGAAAGGCTCTGGAGTCCAGAACATTTCCAAATCGGAGTAGACTCTCCACCAATGCATACAGCCCCTTCTTAAAACTGGAACATCGCTTCCCTGAGGAAATAGACTTTTTCTGGATCTTTCCTGCTGTGACTTGTCACAGTGGAATACTGATGTTTGGAAGTTTCCTCCCAAAAGACTAACTGTGATGTTCTTGCTTTCATGGACATGCTCTTGAGTCATGACACTGCCACTTGTTGTGATGTGTGATCGTGTGTGTGGTACGTACAGCACAAAGCTATGTACCAGCTGAATTCTGAATATGGGAGAGTACTTCGTTGCAGAAGTTTAAAAGACATTGCTTAGTATTTGCTCCCTGATGTTTTGTATAGCAGTGGCAGTGTAAGTCATGTAATAAATCTTGCCGTGACACTCATGATTTGTAAATGTTGTCAATTAGGAATTCACAGGCAAAACACATTGTAGGTTTTGGTCCGTAGGTTAGTAGAACAGCATCTCTGAATGCTCTTCTTTAGGACAAGAGGTAACGGGCACAAACTTGAATACAGAATGTTCCATCTGAACACGAGGAGGAATGTCTTTCCTTTGAGGGTGGCAGAGCACTGGAATCGGCTGCCCAGAGAGGTGGTGGAGTCTCCGACTCTGGAGACATTCAAAACTCGCCTGGATGCCATCCTGTGCAACCTGCTGTAGATGGACCTGCTCTGGCAGGGGGGTTGGACCAGATGATCTCCAGAGGGCCCTTCCAACCCCTAACATTCGATGACTCTGTGATTCTATGAATGCTGCTGCTGCAGGCAGAGGAACTTTTGGAGCATAGTGCTGTAGCAGTGGGTGTCATGTGCATCATACGGCAGTAGGAACACATACAAGCAGCTTGTTTAGAAAGTTCTAACTAAAATAGTCTTGGGACTATGGATTATGCATCTGAGTACAAACTAGAAAGCTGAAAGGACGGTAGAGAAGTAGATGAATGCTTTTGTTAGGGCATGAGGTGCATGGAGGAGATTGGGATCAAATTATTTTATGCTGAAATGAGGCATATATTGCACTATTTATATGTGTATGGGCATTAGCACTGTATCTGTGGGTAAAATGTCATACTTTAGACTACACTTCTGTGGGTTTTATGACCACTGGAATCCCTGTAAGCCTGTAATTTAGTTACCTATCTCAAATTATCAGAAAAAAATATAGAACAGTGTGGATAAAACAAAGAGTGCAAACCGTTGTCCTGCCCCCTCAAAATTCCTTCTGAGCTTCAGGGTGAATTCCAGTTAATAAAAAAAAGGCACTCCCTTTTGGCTGGAAAAGAGAAATTTTAACAGGAGTGACTCTGTGTGTGTGTGTGTATGTGTGTGTGTGCGTGTAAAGTCCGTGATGCTACCTGGGTACGCGTAGTGCACACACACTTAGGTACTCATACACACACACACAGACTCACGCACACATTGGTTAGGCAGATTCTGGAGTAATGCCTGTGAATATTTCTGTTAATTTGGTGTGCTAAACCAGCTGTACTTCCTGTAGGGTAAAACACTCATTCTCAATATTCTTAAAATAACATTTGTCACTTGTACAAGTAATTTGCATGTAAGTCATCTTTTAATGTAAATCTTTGCTGTATCCCTATTAGGTAGCTGAAGCATAATTCCCACTTTACACACAGTTTAAAGTCACATCCTTAGAAGTGACTTGTAAATTTGGTTTCCTGATTTAGGACCTGTCAGGCTCTGATTACTCTAACCATTCACAGCTGTGACAGAAGTCAACTGGAACAGCAAATCAGTATCTATGTGCATTAAATCAGGCTCCCCAAAAATGAACCCCTGTAGGTGAGACTGTATATTTTTCTATGTGAAGCGGTTGTATGATAGGCTATTAAATTGGTCTGGATTAGAGTGTGGCACTGTTTATTTCTGAGTTTCTTAATCCACTAGAAAAGATACCTCACTGAAAATTTTTTCTGTTGCCTCCATGCATATCCATAATGTTCAGGCGTGTTCTTACTGTCTACAAACCATTTTAATTGCGTACAGTTTCATGATCATGTTACGGCAAGTGTGGTTGGATTTGGAGTTACAGTGTGGCTTTTCTTCCGTGCTCGCATAAGAGGGAGTGCCCATGGCAACTCTGTCTGTGAATGAAGCAGAAATTTGCCAGTTAAACAGTTTTGCTTCCTATATGATTCATCAATTTTATTTTTTTTCTTCTTTTTTTTTTTTTAATGTAGTAGGGCAGTAGGGTAGTTCAGTGTACGGTATGTGGTGGGGATAAGTAAGTTTTATACTAGTAATATTACACATCAGCACACAAAATGTTACTGCTTTCTGTACTTCCTTGGATTAAAGTATAATCTGGACCAGACTACAAGTAACAGTGAAGTAACGGTAATAGTCTGCCTTTTTTTTAAGAGTCAGCTAATTCAGATCTTAATTTTAATCTTGTGATTCTTTTTAGCATTCATACAGATAAGAAGAAACGTGTATTTAGTATCAACAGACTTTTTCTGCTTTGCAAAGATCTGCTCGTCATCTCGTCTGAGAAACTTTTTAAAATATGCTCAGAAAATACTTTTATCATTCTTTTTTTCAATTAATGTATTTTTATGTCTGGGCTGGTAAATTTTTCAGCAACCATCACTGCCTGATGTTGTGTTACAGTTTCCAATCTGTACTGACTTGCCGGCTGTGGTGCAGTCTTCCTGCATTACCTACTTATGGTGTCTTAGCAGTGAATTTTGTAAGTTCGGTTAATCAGGTGAATCGCAGTGCGTAGTGTATTTCTATCTTTGATGAGCCTTTGTCGTTCCTATTTCACAATGCAGTCCGTAGCAGCCTTCCTCTAACTGCAAGGTTCACTTCGTTCAGCCAAGGAAAATGAGGCAAGGAGAGACAGAGGAAACTTCCATAATTGAAAGTTTTATAAATAGATTTTATATAGGTGCGTATGTATATTTAAAGAGCTTGGCCAAATGATGACTTTGACAAAGATTTAACAAACCAGGAGTGTGAAGTGTTCTGTAGGCTAACAGTTTTAATGGGTTTATCTTAGACAGTTCTTCAGTTGTGAAAGTGTCAGTTAATAATTTACCCATCCCAAGAGGCAGGGGAAGCAATCACACTCCGCAGCGAGGTACTCCTGGGCCTGTCGCGCTGCTGCAGCTCATCTTGACTACAGAAATGCGCCATCGGATGCGACATCAGCGCCATGTCTGCACTTTGACAAATGAAGTCTTGTAAGAGCTAAATAAGGCATGGGAAGTTTTGGAACGAGCAAATAGCTCTTCAGCTGATTTCCGCAGTAATGGATTACTGTAAATGTCCATCTGCTGCACATCAGAGGGAACACAGGTTAAGATGAAAGGATTTGGGGCTTTTCGGAGCTGCGTTTTGGGATGGCTTTTCTGATGGCTTTTGCTTGTTAGTTTGTTTGTTTGGTTGGGGTTTTTTTGTTTGTCTGGGGTTGTGTGGGGTCTTTTGTTGTTGTTTTGGTTTGATTCCGCGTTTTGTCTTGGGTTTTTTTGGTCAAAAAACCCAAACCTTGAAACATAGAAAGTGTTTCTAAAATCCAGTGGTACAGTTAGCAATGGTTGCGTGGTATTTGGAAAGTAAATGTTCTGCTCTGATGATGCATTGCAAGAGCCGGCGTTTTCTACCAGAAATGTGAATGTTTCACATAAAAAACCCCTGAAATATAGTACTTTTACCATCACCCTTTACCATGCAATTTGTTCAGATGCAGTTGTTAACATGAAATCGCAGTAGATTAAGCACTATTTATGTGAATTTTATTCCAGCATTTACTCATTGAATTATCCTGTACTACCAGGATGGTAAGTTTTGTAATTTGTTTTCCACTCTATGAAGAATGTTTCTCCACAAATACTCACTTTTGCATGCATATTTTTTTATTAGACATTATGCCATTCTAAAGATTTACAGTTATTTAGTAATGATTTATTATAGTAATTTATTCTGCCAGCTGTGGCACATTTTTACTGGAATTTGTAAATCAAATATGTATTGAAATTCACTAGAAACATGCATTTCAGATTCTAATGAAATGTACTCCAAAATTGTTTCTAGAAGTGGGCAGCTGTGTCAGTGAACTGTAACTTTCAGTTTCCAGTGTTATATATAAGGTTTTCCTCCACCTGTTTTATTTACCTGCCAGTCTTGGACATTTCACTTACTACAGGATTAGTGAATCTTCATGCTCCTGTGTGAAACAAACATCAAAAAAACTGTTGAGCCATTGACTTTGTCCTCCAAGGCATCAGTATCAAATCATGCACTTGACCTGCAGTGATCAAGTCACGTTAAGGATTAGGAAGACAACCTGACAGCAGTTTCAGTGTGCTTCTAATTGCTGTCTCTGTGTTGTGATAGAAAGTGCATGTCTTGAATTTAGTGAGTCATAAGAGACACTGAGTGAAATTAGTATTTGAGGTGATAGAAAAATGTGTGTGTGTGTTGGGGGACAGTGTGGTGCGGGGGACAGCAGGGAGAAACCAACAGTATTTTTACAGTATTTTGTAAAACTTCTCCAATATTTTTGCAATAGTATTGTTTCATTTGCAGCTTAGCTACAAACTCTACATTTAGTTCATTTTAAAGCTGTGGTGAAACATCATGCGAGTAACTCTCTTTTCAATTTGTAGTCCGATACCTGCTGTTCTTGGCTCTCTGAAAATCTGGCATGAGCTATGGGTGTGAAGTAGTCTTTAAAATTCCACCTCTGTGTATCAGTTTCCCAATAGTAAAAATCAAAATGAGATACTTCCTTTATTCTATCTTTTGTCTCTCTTGATTATTCAGGCTATAAACCTTTCTAGACAGGAACTCTCTCTTCCTTTTGTTTGTACAGCACCCAGCACAGCTGGAGGAGGGAGATGGGCGGAGCTTGGTTTTAAGTCGCTTAGACTTTGTTTTAATACAAATAGGATGCAGCTAACAGCAATGAAGCTGTCTCTTAGTTCTTGTGTAAATAATCCTGAGATAAACTGTCCTTACGTGAAAATTCAAAATATCTTAGCTTCTTAGAGAGATTTGTTTTGTGGGTTTGGTTCTCATCTCAAAAATACAGCATCTTGTGAAAATCAGCTGCTGTGCATGTGTACACAAATATAAGATTCCAACTTGCCAGATAAGCAGTGATGCTTTCTTGTTTGCCAAAGAACTGAAATAAGCTTCAAATGAATTCAGCACAACATGTTAGGATACTGAAAGATTGCTTTTAAAATTTTTGTGAATATGGTCTTTTCATATCTCTTAATAAGTAAGATTGTCATGACAGAGTTCAGAAGAGAGAAAGGATGCGAAGTGCAACATTCCTGAATTCTAACTATATTCTGTGAAATCATGAATGTGTTAGAAAAACTGATAAGTGAAAAGTCAACTTAAGTACATTCACCTAGGAAAATTCCAGTATAAAACATAATGGTAAGTCTTTGATTGAGAAAAGTGCAGAAATTTACTCCCATTCCTGTATAGGGATGGGATGATTTTTATATTGTGATTGTAGGAGCATTCACAGCAATGTGGAAGCTCAGCATTCAAGATTAATTTCTTAAACAATTTTTTTAAAGATAATTTTTTTCCTAAGAAGTCTACATTATTTGACAGGAATTAGTCTTTGTGTTTTGTGCAATGCTTTCTAGGTGTTCTTTTAGGTGTTCTTTTCACCTCAATTACCTTTGTACAGTTAGCTCTTCTGTTAAGTCAAGTGTATGACACCGTATAGTCTTCCATGTGTTTACATTGATGCTTATCCTGTATTCCTTTTGAAAAGTGACCTGCAAAGCAAATAAACGTGCTTATGCCCTGATTTTGCTTGGCTTGGCAGGTTTTTAGTTTTTCTCAATTCTTCTTCTATTAATCTTGTATGTGAGGAGGGAGTAAAAATATAGGAAAATTTTTCATTGTTAAAATTTCTACATTCCTTAACTCTTTTAAAAAGTCTCATTGATTTTAAACTCACTGAGATTTTTCTTCTTTAGGAGGCTCAATCCTAAAGGATCAGTCCTCTAGCAAAAGAGAAAGGCAATTTTTTGTATTTTTAAGTAAGAATTTCTCCCTCCATCCAAATGTGCTCCTAAGACAAATTTCATCTGATAAGCAAAACAGGATGTACCTTCCGTTCTTAAGACACCTTCAGAGTGACAAGAGACTACTACATTTTCAGGAGTTTAAAATCTTTATAGGTATTCACCAGGTTTTGCTTTAGCTTGCTATTTTAACATCGGAGTAAAGACTGGAACACTTTTGTGCTATTTTAAACTGGTTGAGCTGTGTTATCACGTTTTAAAAAATGCTTACTCAGTAGCTCATCAGCAGACAAAATCTTAAAGCTTTTTGTTTAGCAGCTTTGGACGACAAGGGCATAGAGCACTGATGTTCTCCCACGTTATTTCCCACCTACAAAAATCTTTCCTTTTCCTGAAGTGGAATTAGGTTTTTTCTTATGACTGACTTTTAACATGTTCACAGGTATCCTGGAAGTGAGTTGGATGGAGGAGCATGGATAGTTACCACACCAGAATTATCCTGCGCTGTAACGGCTGTCTCTGTAGTTCCATCCTTAGCGTACAACCAGCTGATAAAGCCTAAACTGATACCTGTAGTGGGTTACTCTTTCTGCTTCTCAGTTTTGCTCATCTCAATGGAAACTGAAAGAGCGAGACTGATGTTGGGAAAGAGAGGGAGAAAGGGTCTAACTGCCGGCATCCCGAGGGAGCTCGGTGGGTATCCCTGACGCTCAGCGTTTCCCTGCCCTGGGTCTTCCTCCTCCTTCAGAGCATATGCGTGAAAGAGGATGAATGCTCATCGAGGGAGCATGTTCTTCACCCCACCGTGGGCCAACTCTGGGAGAAATCAGTTGATGTTAGTGTCCTTTCTTTACATTTTGAAAGCAACCGCCTTGTTTTGGGGACTGTCGCTCTTTGCTGTGATTGAACCTTGCCTGTGTTTCCAAGATGTATTTGGCATAAAGAAGAAAAAGCTGTCCTGCAAAATTGGCAAGTATTTGAAAGGACATTTATGTACCCCACGGGAAGCGGGGTACAAGCCCAGTTTTCCGATTGAAATTAGCAAGAAAAGTAGTTTAATCTCAGGTGGTAGAATGTTAATGTCCTATAGCTGAAGCTCCCGTTTGGTATATAGTGCAAGTCAAAGTCTGAAAAATCCACACCCTGGGGATAAAAAGGAGTAACAGGCGTAGCCTTTTGTTTTAGGACCCATTAGTCCCGAGCGGGAGATCTTAAAAAATTCAGGCTGAAGTGACTTTCAAGTATCTGCCTTTCCTTGTCGGGCTTCAGAAAGGTCTAAAGATTGTGGTGCAGAGGATGCAAGGAATTTCAGTAAGGGGGAGGACATGTTAATTCTTCTCCACTGTACATGTAGTAAAGTTACTAACACTACTGAAGGTGTCGCACAGGGCTTTCTTGCAAAGTGGGGCTTAAAACTGTCTTTGTGCCTTTGAGGTGGAGGACCAAGGGCAGGGGAGTGTTCTGCATATTAGGGCTTAAGCAGCAACACAGTTATCCGGAACACACTCCACCCCTCCTTTCTCCCATCCTTGAAAACCCCCCTGGCCCCATCCCCCAAATCCTTGGTCATTCCTTGACAGGTGAACTTGTAGATGCTTCTTTGGTGCCAGCCTTGTAAGTCTTGTTGCAATTAGAGTTGCATGGAATCGTCTAGGTTGGAAGGGACCTTTAAGATCATTGAGTCCGACCATTAACCTAACTGCCAATTACTGTGAAAACAAAATCCAGTGTAGTCTTTTAATAGCACTTTTAAGGTCCCCGTGGGCCTGCTTGTCCCAAGTAGACCGTATGTGAAAGCCAAGGCAGGGTTTGTCCATTGTGATTTTCCTTCAGAGCGTGTTTGCCCCTTCTCCCCCAACACTCCCATTCTCTCTTCAGTTGTGTGAATGGAGAAAACCCAAAAGCTTCAATTTCAGGTCTGGCTCCTAAAGCAAACCAGTGTGGTTCATTTGTGGGTTGGGAATAGGGGTTTGAATTGGCATAGACTTGTGGGTGCTTTGGGGCTGGAGCGCACACAGCTGTGGGTTCCAGATGCTTGCTATCCTGTATTAATGTGGCTTGTCTGTGAAACCATGGCATCCGCAATACTATACAAAGGTCCACGCCTGTGGTGGTTTGGGATCTACTCCCAGCAAGAGAATTTCATTTTTTTAAAGTGAGTTAGAACAAATTTACAGACATCCAGCTCAGAAAGGCTTAGATAACGTGAAATTCTGCTTACAGGTTTCATTTTAACAGAGATTCAGACAGTGTTGCACATGAAAATTTCATAAACAGCATTTTGGTGTTTTGAAGATGAACCAAGGAAGTAACAAGCCTATTTCCCCCTCAATGTCTTAATATTATAGGAGCTGAACCTGTTTATATCTCCTACATTGCTGGCATAACCAGTATGCAAATAGCATAGAAATGTACTTTCAGTATTTATATGCAGTCAGTGTCTCTTCATCTACTATGGTAGCAACACAGAGAACGTCTTTTCTGTGGGGTGGTAAAGGGAAGTACATACCCTGATTTTCTTCCAAATGTGCTGGACATTCTCAAATGTATTTGTCTTTAAGAACTGCGTGCTTTCCACAGTTTTTGAACAGCAGGCCAAGTCTTTTTTTTTTTTTTTTCCCCTGAAAGTGTGAATGAATTACTAATATTAAGAATATTTTTTTTATTTTACGTTGAAGTCACTAGTTAAAAAATTCACCCAAACTATTGTCTTGTATATTAAATTTAACAGAATAGGAAGTATTTTTAGATCACTTTTTATTGTAAGCCCTGTCCCTGCAATCCTGTGATTTAATAAAGAAATGTCTTTGTATAGTATCTTTCACACAAACTTTATCTCCAAAACACTGTGCAGAGTTAATAAAATTAAAAAGTTTTTTTTCCTTTTTACTAGAAGTTAAGAGACATAGACATGAGAACAGAGACATATTGTTTCCAGATGAAGGCTGAAAATAGACGGAGAATGAGGGAGAGAAATGCAGCAGGGTGGTTCCAGATGGCAGGCATTGCAGAGGAGAAGGTTCTTGCAGCCATGTTGGCCAGAGTGTACAAAAGGATAAAAAAGGAGTCAGATGCCAAGCAGAGGAAGCTGAAATACAGAGTAACGAAAGTAGTATTTTAGGAAATGTATAAAAGATTTTTAAAATGAGTAAGTGTCCTTTTTTTTTTTTTTTTTTTTTTNTTTTTTTTTTTTTTTTTTTGTTAAACTGAGTGGAGAGCTGAATTTGTTTGTGTGCAACAAGGATATTTCAGGTGAAAAGATGTTACAAAAATTGAATTTTACTGATTGTCTGTACTCAGCAGGTGAGCAGGTGAGGTATCTCTTCTTTCTTTTTTTTTTGGTATGTTTTCAAACAAAATAGTAGCTTGTAAGTATTTAAAAGTTTATTGAGTCTTATTGCACTTCTGAGTATCTTATAAATTATTTAATTGTCTGATGGATATGTGGCTACCTAACTATAGGGCATGAAATATGCACTGTTCCTCTAATACACTGGAGGAAGACCTGTTTATAAAGTATTTAGTATTGGTTTTATAATGCGCTGTTGTCAACAGGAGACCACGAAGCTCAAAGATCAATCTCATTTTGGCCCACAGTATTAATGCTGCTTTATGAAACTCTGTGACAGGTCACTTAGACAACAGCTCTTAATGAAAGGACTTTGTGCCAGTGTGTGGTCGTGTGACTGTCTGTTCGCAAGGCATACTTTAGTCGCTGCCAAGGCTGCAGATGAATCTCTTTGTCCAAGTCCCTGAGGTGACTTTGTGGCTGCTGCTACTGCTGGCCAGGTGATGGAGCTCATCATTTCCCCGGTCCTCCAGAGAGAAGCGAGACAGAGACTGCTGAGTTCTTGCTAATGCAGCTTTTCCTAATTGTCCGGAGAGCTAGTAGGACACTGGGCAGTTCAGGCAATTCTGTGTACTGTGAATGAATGAGTAATTAGAAAAACATAGCTGCTCTTAATCCAGTCTTGCGTTTGTGCGTGAAGTGTCTTTTCAGCCATCTAAAATTCAGCTGTTCTATAAACCACCAGGATTTTTAGGTCAGTTTAGTGATTTAATTACGACAGACTTACGTTTTAGACACCAAGTGATTGTTATTAGGAAGTGGCACAATAGATCGTACTATGGAATAATCAGATCATAAGCTTAGTCTACACTTAAACCCTTTAGGCTGTTGTGGGATCCCAAGGCTTTGCTTGTTATAGAGGCATTTTACTAAAAGGATGACAATAGTGAAATTGACTACCAGAGGATAATTTTCTTTGTGAGGTCTCATACTAAACTCGTGTCCAGCAGACAGTTTCCCCAGTTTATGATGTTTTTCAGAAAAGAATGGCAAAACTTGCCAAGTTTAATAGTATGTTAAAAATGTAAACCTTGCTGAACTCCAGATAATCAATAGCTGAGAGATGCTGTAATATAGTAGTACACCTGTATAATAGTATAGTGATAGTCTGTGGATGTAAGCATGTGTAAATGTGGGTGTTTTTAGATCAAAGTGTTCGAATTATCTTTCTTGATGACTTCCATAAATTGGGTCGTTGCATTGTTATTTTAACAGTTGCTGTGAGCTTGCTACTATTTCTGTTGAATCCTGAACTTACGTCTCAGCAGATACAACTGGTGCTGAAATATTTTATTTTAAAAGTGAAATACATTCATTTTCATGTTATACACCTTCCTATATTATATGGCATGTCAGGTGCCCTCTGTCCTTTTTAATTCCTTGTAAATCAGAGTATCTGAACCCCACTATTATTTCAGTGGTGGGCCATACAGACGGTCTAAATCAAAGTCTCTTGGAGCTTGTTGTACCTACTGTGCTTTGAATCACATTCTCATGCCTTAACATGGTTATCTTTTACCCTTTGCTATAAACAATTAAGTAATAGATAGTTTTGTGTCAGAACAAGACACTGACACGAACACAGGTATGAAATGAAGACTGGATGTGAAACTGGGCCACGTGTGCTGAACAAGCTGCCCTGTGTACTTGTCTGCAAATTGAGGGCTTTGCACCAAATTTTTGCTAGGTGTGTAAAGTTTTTCTGAGAAAAGGATGAATTTTTATAGCTTAGGGTACTATCCACATATATGTAGTGGTTATTACTAGTTAAATGCCATGCTGATGTGTACAATACCTTTTAAACAGCAAGTAATTACTTCGAATGGGCACAAACTGCTGTTCCGTGGCACTAGGTTGTGTGCTTTTTACGAAGTTTCTGTCAATTTGTTTATCCTAATAAACTTCTGCATCCTCCCATTTCACCTGAATTTTGCCATTTATATATGTGTATCCACTGTAATTGTGATTCTTTGATCCTCTCTGTAACACTTGTGTACTCTTCTGTTGTTGAGCAGGCAAATTAGTATACTTGACATATCTCCCTTACAAAGTAGGTCGAGAAACATAGATGTGATTTCCCCTACAAAAAGGAGTTTCGGGTGACCTGAACTCCCAGTATTGGCTTGTTCAAGTAACAAACGAAACACGCAACAAAAGCAAAACAAGAAGACAACAGTATATGTTGTTCATCACCTACAGCCTACAGCTGACAAGAACTTCCTCTATTTTGTTTACTGTCGCCCACGTTCATGTTCATCCCCCAAACCTGCAACTGGGCATCCCAGCCAACATTCACACTGTGATCATGTTAAATATGGAAGGACAGCATATATGGATGTCATTGTCTTGTCTGTGTGCTTACTTTTGCTGTATTTGACTGTTCTTTTGTTTCTGTGACTGGTTAAAACATAGTGGCGGAGTGACTAAAATTCTGATGATCTCTGCTTGATGAGGTTTTCATCTGCTGGCAATAGGTCACAGTTTTCACCTTACTTTTTGTGAGCGTTGCGTCACAGCAGTCTTTGTAAGGGTTTTGTGGTAGGGGGTGCTGATACATAGCTTTGCAAAGATGTGATTAGGATCAGTTGCAGCGTGACAGCTTGGCTAGGAACTGAAGCTTTCATAACAGGAGTGTACACTTTCAGACTCATAATCAAAAGTTTTCTTTGAGGATAAAGGTTCTGTCACATCACCTAATGTGTAGTGGGAAAGAAATTAAGTATCTGTCTAAAGAAAAGGATAAATAACTAACTTCAAAGTTAAACTAACTACTGAACTACTCAAGTAGGCTAGAGTCTGAAAACTTTACTGATGTTGAAAAGTTCTGCCATGCTTCAGTTGTCTGAAGATCTGGATACTGAACACTTTTGACCTGAAAATTTTTCCAAAGAAAAAAAAGAAAAAGGTGTAGATGTGGACACTTCCAGAATCTGTACGAATTAGTCACACACATCAAAGTGAGAAACAGATTCCTAAATGCACAATACTGTTGATAAGCTAGAGAAGAAGGATTCAGCAAGGACATTTGGAACACAGGGGGCTAAAAAGTATTCCATCTCATTGTTGCATGATGACATAATCAGTCCTATGCATTTTGGTTATAAGTCAGAAGTTACCTATTAAAACTCACACAAAAATGTTTTACAAAGTAAGGATGACAGGTTTCAGAGAAAATACAGTGCTGCCAATTTTTTTTTGTTTAGGATATGGAAATTTGGGTGGATTATTTGTTCAGAGGAGGTTTCCTTTATTAATCCCCCCCCCCCTTTTTTTTCATTTTAGACATCTGTTAACATTTCATAGAGTCTAACAGATGTTGCAGAGTGAGTCCCTTATATAGTTCTTAGGGAGAAGGGGGTGCTAAAGAACGACATTTCCACAGCAGAATCACCACCTCTCACAATATGACTATCAAGATGGCTTTGCATAATTTTCTAGTAAGATTACCTTCCTAATAGGACACAATTCACAACTTTGTTGTTATCCATGGATAAAGTGTAAGCATGATCGTTACAGTCTCTTCTCACGTGTTGTAATGACAAGTAGAAGAATTCTGTCTTACTGGGTGAAATATATACTTTTTCGGAGGCAGTATGGAATACTCAGTTACAAAATGTCTTTAAAACAACTCAATTATATAAGCTTGGTTGTTTCAGCACAAGCAAGGGCTGATTGTCATGCGTTGTGGAGGACCATTTTCATTATTTTGGCAAGAACAGGGACAGTTTTGTCCTGACGAGCTGTTAGATGAATACCGGAATGTGTCACATGAAAAACCACTGATCTTTAACCCAGCTATCTACTTAACTAAGCCTAGAAATGAATAGTGAATGAGGGAAGAGCAAAGGCCAGTTTACTGTCATTACAAATTACAGAAACTGTTAACATCTGCAGCAAAATGAACTCTGGGAATTACAGGTACTATCCACTAAGTCAGTCGAGGGTACAGAGATTTAGGAAAGCTATCTCTACAGATACGAGATCACCAACTGTGTATGTCGTGTGTATATCATTACTATTGAAAACTGGAACATTTGTATAAAAAGATACAAAGATTTTCTGAATCTTTTCCCAGTACCTTTAATGAATCCTGAGAGTGAACACCAAATGTAAGGAATGCTCCTTTAGAATAATCGATTAGTAATTATAATTTTATAGGAATGTAAATAGTAAATCAACAGAAACAGTAAATCTGTGCTCACTGGTTTGGTTTTTTTTCTTCTTCTTCTTTTTTTTTTTTTTTTTTTTCCCCAGGAGTAGTCTCAGGGACACTGCTGCATGTACAGTTAATATAAACATTTATACTGAACTCCTAGATGTTTGAAAAACAAATACTGTAAAGATCAGTAACATTTTAAAATGATCAGTTATGGGAATTAATGCTTACAGAAAAACACCATTCTTTCTTGCCCTGCTAGTAGAATCGCATTGTCTCCCTACAGTCTTGTTAGCTCATACTAACTGAAATGCAAATTCTTTCCAACTAATTGGACCTCGTTGAACGTACATGTACAGTACATAGTTATATGCATGTAGATTTTTTTTACTAAATTCCTCTGTAATTATTTTCTTGATTAATATCTAAAGCAGAGACGTGGAACAAAAATCTCTTTAAAGAGTTTACATATTATTGAACATTAAAAAGATAGTAACTGTTGCATGTTTTAACAGCTTAATTAATAATACAGAATAATTGGAACAAAAAGAAGAAAATATTTTTTCGATGTTTAGTCATTTTGAACTATTTGCATTAACCCTTTGACTGAACTAATTAACAAATGATCAGAATAATTGAATTTAGAAAAAAATAAGATCTGTTTACATTATGTAGCACGTTCTGCTGGCTAGATTCTCTTACTGGCAGGCATCACCTGGGCTTTCCGTAACCACCTTTCCTATCCTTTCTTGCCATATGGTGCATTTTTGTATTGGTAGTTCGAAGCGGAGAGACAAAATCAGCAGTGTTATATTTTTAAAAGATTTACAAAGCCACACATGTAAAGTAATTGTCTTTGATAAGTAAGTGGTAAGTCTTAGTTAAAAAGAAAGGAAAGAAAAAACCCTTAACCTCACAGACAGTCCACAAAGCACTTAAAATTCTCAAAAACGCTAGTAGGCAACTGCAACTGCACTCGGTTTTAAGTTCCATTAGAACCTGGATTCTGTAGCCACCTTTTCTGTTCAGCACCCGGGTATTCCCAGGAGCTAAAAATGTAAAATAATTTCACAGATCCTTTTATCTTTCAGCACAAATGCCATTGGATAGCAGTAAAATACTTGCAGAACATATTCCTGATTAAAAATCTATTGAAAATGAGACTTTTTTAAAATGCTTTTAAAAGGATTTGTTGTAAATGCTGTTAGAGCCCTTACCTTGTCTATACTGTTTCTGATTCTCATATAAGTTAGCCAAAGGGGAGAGAAAAAATACTGTTGTACTCAGTTTGTGCCAAACTTGTATACTAACAAGTAGTTCCTGTGCTTCCCATAGAAGAGTTTAAGAATATTTCTGCCTCCAAAGGAATTATAGCAATAAACAGAGGGCAATAGATTACAAAGGGAAGTACCGAGGTCTAAGTCTGGGTGATGACTATTACAATTTTTGCTAAATTTCATGTCAGTTTTGTTTCTTTTTTGTTGGTGTCCCGTCGTTCCCCCCCCCCTTGCTGTACAGTTAGACGAGGCTTAATCTGCTACTGTAGAAGGTGTACTTTTGTTGTATTTTTCCTGCAATAGTTACTTTTCTGTCCTTAGTGACTGCTACTTTTCATATCCCTGTTTGAAATTCAGTAAGTATTTGTTTGCTTGGTTTTATATGCTGGCATTATTGTGCCAAACAAGATGCTATGTAGGCGCTGTAAATTTAAGGATGACCTGAGCTGGACTGGAACTGGCAGACTAAATTTTGTTTCTTTCCTGTCATGTTAGTTTGGGGGG
>VZSF01001613.1:0-32442 GCA_013398295.1 Chionis minor | reverse complement strand
TAATCATCTTCATAACCCTTTGTCTTCTTTGTAGCCCTCCATGTCCTCTCCCTGACCAGCTGAATGTGGTGACTTGGAGGATAGGGGGCAATGGCAAGAGGTTCCTGTTTGACACAACAGGGCCTGCAGGTGCGTCTGCCCAGCGACTACCCCACCTTCCCATGTGCTGTTGCAGAACAAGTACAGTACTCTGCAAGGGAAACTGGACAATGTTACGGATGATACTTCTACCAACTGGGAGGTATCTTGGGAACAGTATAGAGACACTGTCTGGTTGTGTAGGGATGGGGTCAGGAAGTCCAAGGCACAACTGGAGCTGAACACAGTAAGAGATGCAAGGAATAATAAGGACTTCTACAGCTATGTCAGGAAGGTCAAAGAAAGCGTACTCCTTCAATGAATATGACTGGCAAACTGGTAACAACACACCAGGAGAAGGCTGAGGTGCCTTCACCGGGCTTTTTTTGCCTCAGTCTTCATTGCCAGTCTNCTAAGTGTCTCCACACCAATGCATGCAGCACGGGCAAAAAACAGGAGGACCTGGAAGTCACCAGGCTGCTAGGAAGCTATGACCTAGTTGCCATTACTGAAACTTGGTGGGACAAATCCCATGACTGTAGTGTGGCTCTTGATGGCTACAGGCTGTTTGGAAGGGACAGACAAGGAAGGAGAGTGGATCCACTGCCTTCTACATCAAGAAATGGATAGAGTGTGGAGAGCTGTCTCTGAAGAATAGACATGAGTGGGTTGAAAACTTAAGGGTAAGAATAAGAGACTGAAGAAACAAAGGGATCTTTGTGGTTGGTGTCTACTACAGGCTGCCTGATTAAAGGGGGCCTATTGACAAAAACTTCTTACTCCAATTACAGGAGGCACTGCGCTTGCAGGTCCTCATCCTACTGGGGGACTTCAACCACCCCAACATCCGCTGGGAAAGTACTACAGCAAGCTGTAGGCAATCCAGGAGACTCCTGGAGTGCATTGAGGGTAACATCTTAAGCCAGGTAATAGAGAGCACCACCAGAGGAGCTGTGATACTCAACCTGATGGTTACCAATGCAAGTGAGATAATCAGTGACATCAAGATTGGTGGCATCCTGGGCTGCAGTGATCATACATGCACTGGTGGAGTTTTCAGTCCTGAGGGATATGGGTCAGGGGAAGAGTAAAGTCAGGATCCTGAATTTTTGGAAAGCAAAATTCCATCTCTTCAAGCAGTTACTCAATGGGACCCCCTGGGAAACTGCCCTCAGGGACAAGGGAGCTGAACAGAGCTGGCAGATTTTTAAGGATGCTTTCCATAGACTGCAAGAACTCTCAATCCTCAGGTGTAAGAAATCAGGAAAGGAGGGCAAGAGACTAGCACGGCTGAGTTGAGACTGCAGGTAAAACTGAAGGGCAAGAAGGAAATACACAGGCAATGGAAGCAGGGACAGGTAGAATCATAGAATCATAGAATTTTAGGGGTTGGAAGGGAGCTCTGGAGATCATCTGGTCCAACTCCCCTGCCAGAGCAGGTCCACCTACAGCAGGTTGCACAGGATGGCGTCCAGGTGTGTCTGGAATGCCTCCAGAGTCGGAGACTCTACCACCTCTCTGGGCAGCCTGTTCCAGGGCTCTGCCACCCTCAGAGTAAAGAAGTTCATCCTCATGTTCAGGTGGAACTTCCTATGTTCAAGTTTGTGCCTGATACTTCTTGTCCTATCGCTGGGCACCACTGAAAAAAGACTGGCCCCCTCCTCATGGCACCCTCCCTTTAAGTATTTGTAAGCACTGATAAGATCCCCCCTCAGTCTTCTCTTCTCCAGACTAAAAAGACACAAGTCTCTCAGCCTTTCCTCATAAGAAAGATGTTCCAGTCCCCTAATCATCTTCATAACCCTTTGTCTTCTTTGTAGCCCTCCATGTCCTCTCCCTGACCAGCTGAATGTGGTGACTTGGAGGATAGGGGGCAATGGCAAGAGGTTCCTGTTTGACACAACAGGGCCTGCAGGTGCGTCTGCCCAGCGACTACCCCACCTTCCCATGTGCTGTTGCAGAACAAGTACAGTACTCTGCAAGGGAAACTGGACAATGTTACGGATGATACTTCTACCAACTGGGAGGTATCTTGGGAACAGTATAGAGACACTGTCTGGTTGTGTAGGGATGGGGTCAGGAAGTCCAAGGCACAACTGGAGCTGAACACAGTAAGAGATGCAAGGAATAATAAGGACTTCTACAGCTATGTCAGGAAGGTCAAAGAAAGCGTACTCCTTCAATGAATATGACTGGCAAACTGGTAACAACACACCAGGAGAAGGCTGAGGTGCCTTCACCGGGCTTTTTTTGCCTCAGTCTTCATTGCCAGTCTCTCTTTCCACACCTCTTGAGTAGATGGAATGCAAGATGGGGACTGTGGGAGCAAAGTCCCTCCCACTGTAAGAGAAGGTCAGGTTCATGACCACATGAGGAACCTGAACATACAGATGGGATACAGGTCTATGGAACCTGATGACATGTATCCCAGAGTTGCCAAGCCACTCTCCATGATCTTTGAAAAGTCATGGCAGTCAGATGAAGTCTCTGGTGACCTGAAACAGGAAAACATTGCACTCGTTCTTTAAAAAGGTTAGAAAGGAGGACCCTGGGAACTACTATGAGCCTCACCTCTGTGGCTGGGAAGACCATGGAACAAATCCTCCTAGAAGCAAGGAGGCAGATGGAGGTACATATAGGACAGGGAGGTGATTCGAGACAGCCAGCATGGCTTCACCAAAGACAAATCCTGCCTGACCAACCTTGTGGCCTTATATAATGGAGTGACTACATCAGTGCACAAGCGAAGATCTATGAATGTCGTCTATCTGGACTTCTGTAGGGCCTTTGACAGGGTCCCCCAAAACATCCTGCTCTCTAAATTGGAGACATATGGACTAGAAGAGTGGACTGTTTGGTGGTTGAGGAATTGGTTGCATGGTTGCATTCAGAAGGTAGTGGTCCACAGCTCAATGTCCAGATGGAGATCAATGACAAGTGGTGTCCCTCAGGGGTTCATACTGGGACCAGTACTGTTTAATATCTTCGTCAATGATCATAGAGTTTGTGATCAAGTGTACCCTCAGCAAGTTTGCAGATGACGCCAAGCTGAGGGGTGTGGTTGAGGCGCCTGATGGACAGGATGCCATCCAGAGGGACCTGGACAGGCTCCTGACGTGGGCCCGTGTGAACCTCATGAGGTTCAACAAGGCCAAGTGCAGGGTCCCGCACCTGGGATGGAGCAACTCCCAGTATCAATACAGGCTGGGGATGAAGCGATTGAGAGCAGCTCTGCCAAGAAGGTCTTGAGGGTACTGGTGGATGAGAAACTGGACATGAGAATGCAATGTGTGCTTGCAGCCCAGAAGGCCAACCATATCCTGAGCTGCATGAAAAGAAGCATGGCCAGCAGGTCAAGGGAGGTGATTCTGCCCCTCTAACTTTGCTCTGGTGAGATCCCACCTGGAACACTGTGTCCAGCTCTGCAGTCCTCTGCACAAGAAAGATATGGACCTGTTGGAGTGGGTCCAGAGGAGGTCCACAAAGAGGATCGGAGGGCTGGACCACCTCTGCTATGAAGACAGGCTGAGAAAGTCGGGGTTGTTCAGCCTGGAAAAGAGAAGGCTCCGGTGAGACCTTATTGTGGCCTTCCAGTACTTAAATGGGATCTACAGGAAAGATGGTGACAAACATTTTAGCAGGACCTGTTGTGATAGGATGACAAGGGGTAATGGTTTCAAAGTAAAAGAGGTAGATATAAGGAAGAAATTTTTTACAATGAGAGTGGTGAAACACTGGAATGGTTTGCCCAGAGAGGTGGCAGATGTCCCATCCCTGGAAACATCCAAGGCCAGGTGGGATGGGGCTCTGAGCAACCTGATCTAGTTGAAGATATCCCTTCTCATTGCAGGGAAGGCTGGACTAGATGAACTTTTCAGGTCTCTTCCAACCCAACATATTCTGTGATTCTATGATTCTGTATTTTTTAAAGAAAAAAATCCTCTAGCTTTGTATCTTTGTCCTTATATTTAAAACAGGTAGAATGGAAATCAAAAATCTGACGTAGATACAACCAACCCCCCCCAAAAAAATATTTTCTCAAGTGATTCATAGTGAGGTAGGTCCATTTGCAAATAAAGAGGCCTTTACTTTTTTCTTAGGAACCAAGAATATCCATTTATCTACATAATGCAGAGCATTTTACAATTACTTCTGACCATGTTGTTTTATCTAACAGAAATTTCCATTTTCAACAGCTCATGTAGCTGACAATTGGTGTCCAGAACTGATGCAGATCTCACCCACAGATTTTATACAGCATTGCATTTTCTATTTATAGTATCATACCCTGTGAAATGCATTCTTTACCCAGGTTGTCTTACTGGTATGTCTAGATTTCTGAGCACTTTTTTTTTTTCTTTTTTTTTCCTTTTCCACATAAACTATCGTTTGTAACCATTTTCACACTTGGCAGTCTTGTATCCTGTTTTTTCTGAAAGTCTCCATTCAGACTCACCCTGGATGTTCGCCAGAACCAAACTAATTCTCATTCTACTTAAAATGCTTCCCCTCGTATACATGCGTGTATGTAATAGGTAATAGATCTGAATTTAACTTTACAGGCCGATGAGCTAGGCATATCTGTCTCCCTGATCTATTAGACACTGGGGAACACAGATCACTGTAGCAGACACACTCCGTTGATGCCTTCCCATTTTGCTAATACTGAGCTTTTAACTGACATCAGCATCGTGTGGCAAAATTGCTTCCAACCTCATTCAAACAGCTGCACATTTGAACAGGCTTAAATGATGGGTTTTAGTAAATTGGTGAAGCATAAGTTTGTGTATGCATAAATTAACCTGGCCAAAAGCCAGCTTTCAGGAAATCCATTCTTATTTAGCTGCTGTAAGTAAATGTCTTGTCTCCAGGGGTAAGAGGAAGAAGGTAAGGGGAGTAAGGGAACTCTTACTTAACGTCCTATTGATTTGAACCTCACAAATGATGCACATCATTGGTTTGCCCAAGCCTGTGGATTGAGCAGATCAGCGCTGACCTACTACCTCCGATCTCACAGCTGCTCAGCTTTACTTTCTCAGTGCTCACTGAACTGAAAGAACGCTTTGGAGCTTCTGCCTGATTTTCACAGCCATCCTATGGCAGTACAATGTCCACTGCTGTTTCCCTTTCATTGAAGCACATCTTTCATTTTTCCCCCCTTTTCTCACCCACACTAGTCTACACAGGCTTCATTATAATTTCTACTTCTTTTCCACAGAAATTACTCTTTTGCAACATTAATGCGAACGGCCCTCCAAAGATTTCTCCAGGCTGCATATCTAAATCAAAACATATAAAATCACACAGAAGTAAGGAAAGCACTGAAATCTTACTGGAGAATCTTGAAAGCATTTCTCTTCTCCCTCACCCTTCCTCCCACTTTCCCTTTAAAAAAAAAAAATAAATTAAATCATTCCTCAAATAGATTCCATCATACATTATGTAGATGTGAAACATTTTTTATTCTGGTAAATGAGGCTGAATCAAAAGACTGCCTTGTAAACAGAAGTTTAAATAGATTGCAGTTTGCTTTCTTCCCCCTGCCTCCCATCCCCAAACTTTCACTGGCTTTACCATGTACTTGTGAAAATTAGCTTCCTCAATAGTGGGTTTTTGGTTTTTTTGGTCTGGAAATAGTAGATGCTCCATCTAGTGGACTAATTGAGCACTGTTGAAACTTATCACAGGTAGAATCCCTTTAAGAAGTGTCAAGGAAAAAATATCCCTATTGTAACAAAAGAGAAGGAAAAAGGGGAAAAAAAGAAATAGCTAGCTTTCAATATCTAAAGAACATGTAGAAGTTTGAGCAATAATTATAAGCATTATAATGCATCCTGAGAATGTATTCTCTTCACAAGCAATACAGCTATTGAGATAGTCCATTGTTGCCATGGTAATATGTCATAAATTTCTGTCAACTACCTAAAATAGCTGCAGATCACAAGGTAATCAGGTTTGGGTTGGATTTTTTTCATAGGATTTATAGCTTTTTAAATTTTAACAGGAATAAATCTATCTTTACTTTGCCATTTTTAAGCACCATTGTTGATATTTGATGAATAAACCAATGTTTATTATATCTTTCTTACAGTGAAACATTTACCATATTTTTGTAAAATCACTTGTTAAAATACCTTAAAATGTGCATAGGGTTCTATCTTGACCAATAGACATTTATTTCCTCTAATTTGTACTCTGAGCATTAACATGATCACAAGGCTGGAAGAGCGTGCTATGATATTGTGACATGTCTATGGATTCTGTCATTACTTCTGTCATTGTTTATGATATGATTTTCAGCATGGTCAAACAATCAATGTCCCGATGAAAGAAAAATGCAATATCAAATTTCAAAATGCTAAAGAAAAGGCTGTCTCTAAATCCAGAAAGTGTTATATACGTACAGGAAAGAATAATTAAGGGAAAGTCTGTGAATTCACCTACAATGTCACCTGCTCACCAAGGTGCTCTGCTCTGCAATGTGATTGAAAGCTGTCACCCATGACAGAAAGCTTAAACAGATATGACAATTTGTGCTTGAAATGATGTCATGAAATTAGAGAATGCAGAATTTGTATCACTAAAAAGGCAGCAGCATATTATTATTCTTTGGGAAAGCATTAACATTCTATATGAACATTCCCACAAACAATCATACTTTAAAACCTATGTAAATTCTTGGGGGTTGTGATTTCAGATTGAAAAGCAGCTTCCTTCTTTCTTTTTTTTTTCCTTGTTCTTTCTTCCTCCCCCTCCCCCCCCCATTTAACCCTTCTGTGTATAGATTTGCCTTTTGTGCAAAAAATCAAAGAAATCAAAGACATTTATTTACTGTGCAGCATTTATATGTGATTACAAACTGCATGACTATGTCTTTGTCATTTACATTCAGCTTGAAACATATGTATTAAAACCAGGCAGTACAACTATGGCTTATCAGAAACTTGTGCTGTGTTTTTGTGCTGTGATGTATTCTAAAATACCTAATATAATTAACATTCTGCTCAAGCCTCACATACATAATGCTGCAGACTCTATAGCTACCAAAGCCAAAGACATAAACAGGCTTTAGTGTCCTGAGGAAAAAAAACCCCACACCATTTGGGAGTTGACGACCCTATTCATTGATATAGTCAGCTTTGTTAGCTGAGTGTGAGAGGATAGTTGCAGAACAGAAAAGACTACATTCAACATTCATGAGCTGGGGCATTTTTTACAAATGACTCAGAAAATACATATTTTGTGTATAGATGAGTCGACTGAAGGGATTTTTAATATAAACATAGCTAAATGTCTAAGTAAACAAGTAGAATTAACGGAACACGTCTGAACATTCCTTGCTACTGGAAAAAAAAAAAAAGAAAGCAAAATTAGAAAATTTAGGATAAAGTTCTTTGTATTCTTTTTCCCTTTTTATTTCCTCCCCACCATTTCCTCTTTTAAAAAAAAAAACAAAACAACTTTTTAAAATCTCTAGAAGAAAAGTCCAGAATTTTTACTGGAATACACAAGAGGAAAAGGTATATAAAGCTTTATTTTAAGTTTTCTTATTCTCATGCTTGCAAAACATTGACATGGTAAATAGCAAAGGGAGATTCACAAAATGTGACAAAAGAAAGAGAACAATTGAACAATTTAGCTGGTATCAATTAAGTCTAGTCTGGAAATAATTTAGCAGTTGAAACTTTAAATTACGTATCAAAATATACATATTCTCACACATGGATCCAACTCAAACACCCCCAAATTGGGTTTGAGAAGAAAACATGTTCAGACCCATTGATTCAGCCTAGATTTAGTTCTCAAATATAGATCATGAAGCAGTATTCCCTGAATGTTGGTATAAAATTATTGTGTCCTGACTTGTGCATAGTGTTTTAAAAAATACATAACAGGTACAAGAAAAGTCAAGCTTCTTCCTGATATACAAGCTGCTTTTCAGACTAACACTGGAAAAGATACTGAAAGGAGAAAACAGTATTTATAAAATGAACAATTTTGGTGTTCTAATATGTGATAATCTGCATTCCATAGGGAAAAATATATCTACATACTTCCTCCATTTAGCTAATACCTAAATCTCTCCTTTTCATCCTTTTATAGTTGAAAATGAGGTGTTATCAAGTTTAACAGGCTGACTAAGCTTTCTCTGATGTCAGGAACCTGAAGCTTTTTCCCTTTGCCTAGCTGTCCACTGATGTGGGTGTTGGAGGTAGGTGGGAACTAAACATGCTTGTGGTGAAAAATCAAGCAGTAACATCAATGCATGGAGGATTTTTCAAGAAAAAGGAATTTTGCTTAAGCTATGAAGATGTGTTAAAAGAATGACTTCTATTCATAAGATATTTATTAAATAAAATGGTATTTTAGTAATTTTTATTACTTTTATGTCAAGGATTTCATTGTATATGTTCTTTTAAGCTCACCATTCTATTTTCAGGAGAATGGAGACGAAAGCCTACCCGAGTCAACTTCCAAACATAACCAGTAGTTCTCTACAGAAAGTTAACACTGCAGAAACACTTTTTTGGACATAATTATTATAAGTACTACCACAGCTTTAGTGGTTAAGTAGCTTTCATAACAGTCCTTCCACATAAGAATAATATTTTTTTCTCATGAAACCAAGTTACAGTTTCTTTTTTTTTTTTTTTTTTTTTTTACTAGTATATTCTGTTCTCATAGTAAATGTCAATGCTACAGTGCTCTTTCCAAATGCAATAGAATATATCACAACATAATATATCTTCTTGGAATGTTTCAGACTTCTGCTTCCTATCACTGAAGAGATTGACAATCTTTTGTCATCTGCTTAGAAATCCAGATGCTTTGTTTTGTTGAGACTGAGACCGCAAAAAGACTATCCCACTAAAACCCCGTTTGCCCTAAGGAAAAAGGTCAGAATACAAAACATAGCTTCTAACCTTGAGTTAGTCTATCCTGAGAAAATTTTCTTTTGATTTCCTTCGATGCTATAGTAATTTCTTCTCTATGCAAAGGAGTTTCTTCTCTGTGTAGCTATAAACCTTCTTGAAAATGGCCTGAGGTTTTTCCTTAAGGTAGTTTCTCTCAAAACAACTCTAACTGTGGAGTCAAGAGGGGAGGCAAGTCTCATCATATCCATAACAAGAACTGTAGGTACCTGAAAACTTCAGTTTTGAAAACAAATTCACCTCAAAGTTATTTCTGAGCAGGGCTTTGAGAATTCCCCTGAATTCCTTCCTTGGGTACTCTTGGACCTTGATTCATGAAAAGAAATAGCTTCTCTTGGGTTGACCGATTGATTCACTATTTCCTGCTTACAGCACTGACTCCACAGTGCATGGATAGCTGAATTTTGACTTGGCATCTGAACTGCCTTGCAGTGTAGCATTTAAAAATGAACTGTCACTGATTTCAGTTTGCCTTTCCATCCAGAATTTGCAATCTATGGTGTTTCCATGCGTCAATCTGAACTTTTAGTCATTTTTGGATCTGACTGTAAAAGACTCAGACCGTCGGTTTCACTGACTAAAATGCCACCCGAAATCAATGTGTTAAATGCTAAAGCAGTATAACTATGTATGAAGGCAAGCTAGCCTTTTCATCCCCTCCCATGTCATTGTGACCATATTTCACCTAGAGTCTAGTACTGTGCTATTCTTAAAAAAGGAAAGCGCACTGCAATTGAAAAAAAGGCAATCCATTGGAGAATCTGCAGAAAATTTTTAAAGATTTTTTAAAGGTAAAGATCTTTAAAGATAAAAATATTCATTTTCAAGTAAAGGCAGTAATGTTCTTAAAAACAACATTATTACTGATTAGCCAAAATGAATGGCAGACACCAATGAAATCCATTATAGGAAAATGCCAGTCTGGCTGATTTTCTATCTTTAAACTGCATCTCAGCACAACTTTTAATCAGGATGCAGTAACAAGGGATGAGACAAATCTATCAATCGATTGCAATACTGAAAAAACCCAAACAGGAGTCAAACTAATAAAATCAAATATTTCATTGTTTATTTCCTGGGTGACTAATGCAATCCATAAAAAGTATTTCTATAATCCTCCCTCAGAATTTCTACATTAAATCAGAGCAGAGATTTATTGAGCCCAATATTACCTGTTTCCTGTCATGTACTCTGCCTTTATTTTTACCAAGCAGGAGTCTCATTCACTTTGTTCCAGGACCACAATGTTTCCTTCCAGGGTGTGTGAGCTATCAGAAAAGAATGGTAGTATAATTTTTAGCAGATATGAAATATTTCTGCAACAAAGACAGAGAGAGATTTGACTTAAGTCAGTAAAGGTTTTGATATTGTTTTTAAACAGAAAGCTTTCTGAAATGATTTCTCATTAAGATTTTAAAGGACTAGTAATAATAACCCTGACCATATTCTTAATCTTTCTTTCTTTAGAAGATCTAAATATTTTATAAGAATATTTAAATAATATTTACCTGAGAAAACAGGCATAGTTACTGCATGAATGACCCGCATGGTAGATGTTTTATCTCTGTCTGATGGGTACTAATTTGTGACATGTAGTGAATATCTCATAACTCTACATACAAAGGATGAAATCCTGGCTCCATTGAAATCACTAGTTCAATGATCCTGGAATTTTCCCCTCAACCCCTCAACATGCCATCAGTCATCGTAACTATACAATCGGATTTTTTTTCCACTTATGGTATCAGAAGAAATATTGCCAACCTTCTTAAGAGGTTGCTGTCAAACCAAAGAGCTAATCTGCAATGAGTTTCCTAAGAATTATACCTGCAGGTAGTTTCTGTTCATGATATTGTTAGTTTATGAAAAAAAACCTTTCTTCTTTTTGGGTTGCAGCTTTGTAAAATACTGTGTCACACAGGGGTGGAAAAAAAAAAAATAGCATTTTCTTGAGAAATTCTGGTAGAAAATTTATCCTATCATTTTGGTTTGGGTTTATATTTTGATTTTTTTTTCTGTTTTAATGTATTTCTACACTAATTAGTCTATTTTCCAAACAGGAAAATTTGCATACTCACAATTCTTATTCTATGCATATGAATGTGTTATATTCCTTCCTAAATGGCTATACCTGTAGCAGTAATGCGTAAGAAGAGAAACTGTTTATTTTTCAGTCCCAGATACCCAAACACTTGGCACTGCATGAATCATTAAAACTAATGGAGTCCTGAAATATTGCCAGGCTCTTCCTTTCACTGTTTAGGGCTTGTTTCTGCTCACAGTGATTTCAGCTGGACTTTTGCCATTAACTTCAAAGTAGAACTAGGTCCGTAGAATTATCTCATTTTTCTTGAAGTTTCCATAGCAGATCACTTGGTAATTGAACCATGTCTTCTTTTTATTTTTGTGTTGTCCATTTCTTCAAGTTTAATTATTGAACCAGGTTGTTGTGTTTATGTTCATGATGTTTTTTGTTGTTTTCTCTCTCTTAATTTAATGGCTACTTCAGTGTTTTATTCTGTTTAGTAACACAGCTTTCCTGTCAAAATAGCTCAGGTACATCAAACACTTAGTTTCTTCTACTGAGTCAACTATGTACCCACAGGTAAAATACCTTGGCTCTTACCATGCGTACACATGTTTCTACAGCTGAGGAAATTTCAAATGTTTACTGAATGGACTGTGGCTAAAATTGTCCAGTAATGCTAAATAACAATCTAATGTAGTTCTTGGCCATTTTATCATGTAGTCACATGGGACAGTCATAGATTCTTGTCATGTCAAGTGAGCAACATTCTTACAATTTTGACCAAAACAATGTAGATTGTGCTTAATGTTGTATCCACTGTAAAAAGACTCAGTAATTTGAGCGTTAGAGGTAGCCAACTGCTTTTCTGTAGCTACAGTGCAGAGAATCATATTTCACTACCTCAGAATATAGTTTTAGCAGGTTTTCTTGCAGTTAAAAATACAGGCTAGAAAATATGTAACTTCTATTTTAATTACGTTACCACGCTAATGGTAAAATCTGAACAATATGGTACCATTACATTAATTTTTTAAAGGATCATAGAATTTTAGTGCAGTATCAATTCAATTTTATCATTCAGGTTCCTTAATGAGCATTAAATGGGGGTGAAAAAGATTGTAAGATAAACTTTGAATTAGGCTCTCTTCTATTTGGTTTTCAGAAAGAGCTCTCAAATGATACCAGATTTACCACTGTCATTGTACTTCTGAAGCAGCATTACTTGGCATTTCAGACCAAAGTGACTTTTCTTTGGACATAATTACATTCTATGACCCTTTGTAGAGTATTCGTGGTTGCTTTTATGAACAAATCTTTAGTCAACCTGTAGTCTATGTATGGCTATTCTGGTGTTACTGTCAGGACATTGTATCATTAAGAGAAATAACATGTTTTCAACAATTTAAAAGAAAAAAGTTTCTTACATAATACAAAAAGAAATTATGAAAAATAAAACAAAATAATGGGTGTGGCATTGAAAAAAATGTGGTTTTCACTGTTATTTAAATAATTTTACTGTACTTCTCACTGCAATATGAGCAGAAAAAAATGCATATTATTGCTTTGACTAGTTGATGCTTTTCATATGAAACACATAAACAGCCTTGTTTTTAATCTTTTTATTAAATGATGTAGGTCAATAGGATGTTATCTCCCTCATAGTTTTCAAGTGTGCAGTCTATATATGTCATCTATTATTACTCAAACACATTGCCTTCTGCTTCATAAAATAAAGGACTATGTCCTTTTGCTTTGCAAATTTTCCTATAACTTTTCAAAAAAACACTGAATGGAGAGGTAGTAGCCATCTTCTGTTCTACTCATCATGAACACGTTATTGCTCACAGCCTTCTTTAACAAGCAAACGCAATGGCAAAATAACAACTGACTTGAGGGATCTAGAATGAAGAATTTCAACCCAAAAGGTGTGGTTTGTGTCAATGCTGCACCTTTGAATGGGAACAGACATTGATTGTTTTTCATCTCAAAGTCAAAGTTATAAGGTTTAAACACATACTACATTGTATATGGGAGAGATCCACGATGTGGTCTTGAAGATTAAGCATAATTTCTTGGTGAAATTTTAGCTGGAATGCTGTGGGTCTCAAGATAAATTGTCAGGTTTTTACTCTCTATAAGAAAGTTACAACTCTAAAGAAAGTAAATCATTCTCCTTTGCAATATGTTGTACAGACTCCCTCTCCTTGTGCTATGAACAAGTACAGCATTTTTAAACAAGTTGTGTATCTCAAATGAAACAAGCCCTGTTCTTTCTTGAAGCAGGGAAGAACAACTGTTAGGCTTAGAGGAAAAGACAGTGAGAAAACTTCAAATGAATTATTAAAAAAGCCCTAATGTGAAAAACATTGGTGTTTTAGTATAGGTTAAACATTCCACGGTGCATCATCTTGGACAAACTTCCAAAGAGACATTCACAAAAGAAGCAAAAGGTTTATATTTTCACACCAGCCCACTTATCAGAATACAATAGAAACTTCTGAGGTCTGTGGTGCCATGACAGACGTGCTTTAAAGTCTGCCTTGGCTAAGTTTTTTAATTTATTGTAGTACATTCCTGTGGAGCCTTGGCTTTCACCAGGATTTGGCTTGTTGTTCAGGCCCAGGGAGAAAAGATTTCCTCTGATCCAGACTTCAGGCAAGGTCCAGGGATCCCACAGTTCTTATATGTGGTGCGTTAACCCTGACTGGGCACATGGTGCCCATGAAAGCCACTCTGTGACTCCCTCATCTCAGCTGCACGGAGGAAAGAAATTATAACAAAAGGCTTTTGGGTCAAGATAAGGACAAGGGGAGATCACTCACCAATTACCACGGGCAAAACAGACTCAACTTGGGATAATTAATTTAATTTATTGCCAATCAAATCAGAGTAGTATAATGAGAAATATCACCAAATCCTGTAACACCTTCCCCCCAACCCTCCCTTCTTCCTGTGCTTAACTTCACTGTCCAAAGGCCTGTAGGTCTTCACAAACTGCTTCAGTGTGGGTCCCTTCCATTGGGTGCAGCCCTTCAGGAACAGACTGTTCCAGCATGGGTCCCCCGCGGGGTCACAAGTCCTGCCAGAAAACCTGCTCCAGCATGGGCTCCTCGCTCCACAGGTCCTGCCAGGAGCCTGCTCTAGCACGGGCTTCCCACAGGGTCACAGCATCCTTTGGGCATCCGCCTGCTCTGGTGTAGGGTCCTCCATGGGCTGCAGTTGAATATCTGATCCACCATTAGCCTCCATGGGCTGGAGGGGCATAACCTGCCTCACAATGGTCTTCACCATGGTCTGCAGAGGAATCTCTGCTGCAGTGCCTGGAGCACCTCCTCCCTCTCCTTCTTCACCGACCTTGGTGTCTGCAGAGTTGTTTCTTTTACGTGTTCTCACTCTTCTCTGGCTGTAGTTGCTGTTGCACAGCAACTTTCCCCCCTCTTTAAATATGTTATCACAGAGGTGCCGCCACTGTTGCTGATGGGCCTTGGCCGCCAGCAGGCCCATCTTGGAGCTGGCTGGCATTGGCTCTGTCAGACATATTGTTAGCTTCTAGCAGCTTCTTACAGAAGCCACCCCTGTAGCACCCCTGCTACCAACCAAGCCAGAAAGATGAAACCCTGAGAAGCCAAGGCTCCCAGGGTCCCTGGCGAAGACAAGGCAGCCTAGGAGCTGGCACACCATTTGGAGACATTAACTGCTATAATTAGGTCATGCAAACAAATTTCCAAAGTTCACCAAATGTTCACATTTGCAGTAGTTCATATTGTTCCAAATTCTGCTTCCTTTTTTGAGAGGAAAACCACTATTTTGAGTCTACTCTTTTTTTTAACAGCAAGTGTCCAGCTACCACAAAAGTATTCTTTACCAAGATGTGTGATCTCTTTTCTTGCTGGTCTCAAGCTAGTAGTAATAATGTTGTCTGTTTCTTTCTTAAACGATATACTTCTCAGATTATATAAAGACTTTCCAGAAAATCACAGTGCTCAGAATAAAGACTTTAACTTCATTTCACAAAATTAGATCCTATTTCATAACGATTATTTTAAGATAGATTTCACAAAGTTCAGAGGTTTTAACTGAAATTAACAAGTAGAGAGGTATGTGAAATTTACTAAGGAGAGGAAAAGAAAAACAAAATCCATGTTCCTTTGTTCATTCTTCTTTGCCTGAAGGTTTTTTATACAGCATAATCAATCCACCTTTCTATCTTCTTTTGATATGATAAATAGATTGAACCCTTTAATGCCCGTACTGTCAGATATTTTCTCCAGTCCCTAAATAATTTATATGGCTTTATTCTGCAACCTTTTCTTTAATTGTTCAACATTTTAAAATGTAGACACTGAATAGAACACATAAAATAATAAAATAAATAAAAAGTAAACGCTTTAAATAATCTTTTTGTTCGTACTTCCCACCTCAATATCCATGCAATATCTTGGCTTTTTGCTTATTCCCGATCATGTTCATCTGTGTTGTCACTGTAGTGCAGGCTACAGTCTCCCAATCTGCATTGTTTGGTGTGTACCTCAATCCATGGCTATATTAAAACACACTTTTCATATTCTCAGCTTACTAAGTGAACTGTATTGCTCTATATGTTTGTGTATAGAGGAAAGCACATGTTTTTATAGCTCATCAGGGAGAGGGTATATAAAATGGAGATCAGAGCATTTAAACTAAAAGCTTCTTACTACTTCTAAGATTTTTATTCCCCTCTACTGAGGAGAGGTTGTATGTTCAGAAAGGGGGGGAAATAGCAGTAAAGTTTTGTCTAGAACAGACATCTTTTCCTGAAATGTCAGGTGGAGTGACTTCAGAACTAGTAAGGGCAAAGATCTGTGAAGCAAGAGAGGCATCACATTTGGGTTTGGAGGCATGCTCTCAAGTAAGTTAGAGGTGCAAAGGGAAAAATAGACATAGATAGACCTTTAGACACGATAAAAGGCATGCAGATGTAAGGTAGGGAAAGATAAAGATTAAATCAACATTCTTCCTTTATTGCATTTCAGTTAATATTTGCCTTCTATCATAGTAAAGTTTTATAGCTATAAAGACAACGATTGTTCCTTAGATTGGGGTACATTTGTGTGATAAAACTCCTACATATAAGTTTAAGGATTATGGAAATAAATTTAGTGCACTTTTTTGCAACTTATCTACAGGAATAGGGTACTTCATTTCAATTAGTACAGGCAAATATTTAAGGAGTAGCTTACAATATTCTTTGTTTTCATTCCCCAGCCTAAAATATATCCAAAAATTCAGAACCAAGCTATATTGCCATGCAGATGATAAACAATATTATAGAAATAGATATATGATTTAAGACAAGGAAGGCATGTGTTTTCATAACTCAAAATAAGAAAATTTTCCAAACCTGAGACATCTTGTTAAGATTGAAATAGCTATTATTATCTACTACTGAATACTGTGTAATACTGATTTAGTTCTCTTTTGATGAGTTCTATTTTAGTTTTTCAAGCCTATATTCATAGAGTCAGGAATGACAATGGTCAGTATCATTATATGTAAATTTCAGACATCACGCTATGGAGGTGGAATTCACAGTGCTAAATTAAGTACCTCTGATTCAAAACAATGAATATGTTAAATTAAGAGCAGGGCAGCTGCTTAAATCAGCCGGTAGTAACTCTGAATATGAGATTACGATTCAGTACCTGAAACTGATTCCTGTTTCTTCTTGATCTAAATAACTTCTGGTATGGACAGCTGTGTCATACGCTTTTGTTTAAAAGGCAGACTACGAAAAAGGCATAGTGTTCTTACAACACACTTTGTGTATTCCAGGCAAGTAGTGAGAATGTATTTTCAATTATTTTCTTAGCCTTCAACTAAGAAATTGGACTTTATTCCACAGTTTGAAAGGAGCTACTTATGAATATCTAAAAGTAAAAAATATTATAAAATATATTGAGTAAATGAACGAAATTACACTGAAGTAATGAAGAAAAGAAGGAAAGAAGGCATAAATTGCACCACTTTACTTTCTCTAAATGTCCTTGTGATCAATAAACTCATTTGTGCTCTTCCTGAAAAGCTGTGGCCTCACTTACAAAGAAGTCATGAAAATTCTATATCCATACAGATAAGAGCTTCTTATAATTTTTAGCTTTTGTTAATCTGGTGCCCATTAACAGCAAGAGAAAAATATGTGTGTAAATGGAACACACTTTTCTGTAAATTGTGCAGGATATTGCCAATGACACGCCTTTTCCATATGGCTTTCAAGAAAAAAAGAAAAAAAAAATCAATAAAAAAATAGAAATACAACTGAGAAGTTCCAACTGGATATTTATAAATACAATTGCAATTAAACTTTGCTGCCAGCAAAATTGATAACATTGTTTGAAGGAGATTATTTTCTTCCTCGTCCTTTGATTACATTGCCAGGGAATCAGTTCCCAAGTTCAAAGAGCAGGGTGGAGCAGGCCTGGTTGTTCCTACAAATGGCTGGGACTATTCTTGTGTTTTAACATGAGTTAAGAAGGAGACAATTCCTTGGCATTCCTTGCTCTTCCCTAGTTGGCAGTGTAGAAGAAGGAAGAGGCTTAATGGACCCATGGGCTTAGATGCCCCTATGTTATATTTGCTATATTCCTCCCTGCTTTGTAGTGTCATTACATTTGAAACTGATTTTTCCTAGTATTTTGAGTCTGTCTACTTTCCAGTCTGTCAAGTGAGGCTGGAATTTCTTTACAGGTAAGTGTTTTTTCTTTCTTTTTTATATTCCTCATATCAGTACAGAGATTAATCTTCAGGTCAAAAAGAAGTGAGAAAAGAATTTTTAAAATACATGTATCTGTTTATGAGTAATTTTTCATTTTTCATAGCTAGCGCTGAGTAGAAGCAACAAACTGCCACAGCAAAACATGGTTCCTAGGAAACATCTGATTAGCTGTGTTCATCCGGAGGAAGGAACCAAGACTGTAACTGCAGAGATTGAGGTATTCTTCATATGTTCTCACATTTCAGCTGGTGGCTAGGTAGGCAGAGAGACTACAAAGTAACTTGAATCCAGTGATGCTAGACTAAAGATAACCCAAATCTGAATATTGATTATTTGACAAAGATGCCATTTAACAATACAAATAAATAACAACAATGGTTGTTATAAGCCATAGTAGAAAGTAGGTCAAGGCCCTCTCTAACCCTCGAAGTTAAGTTATCAATAACCATACATTTCTGTTAATAATAAAATTATTTCTGTGCTTCATTGTCTTGCAAATTCTGATCAATATTACTGTTAATTTGTCTGTAGGACGTAAAGTGTAGTGTTGAGTGATGATTAATTAATACATAATTAAGAAAGATTGTACTAATATGTTCTTGAAAGAGTTATGAATGCATACATAAAGAAAATCCTAACACATGTAATGGCAAATATTTTTTACTGATAAGCCATATACAATTGCATACAATAAGTACAATACATACATATACATTACAATTACAATTACCTACAATTTTTACATATTTACATATAATTCATATAAGTATTCAATAGAATAAAGTGGAGAAGTTCAGAAAGAACTGGTATTCAGGGCTTATATGCAGTTTTCTCAAATCTGCTCTTTAATCGCTACTTAGCTACGTGTAAAATGGGTGTAATAATTCCCACCTGGGAGATATTTTTAGAATTCAGTGAAAGAAAACCATATACAAAAGCAGAAGTGTGATTCATCTATTCACCTGTTTTGGATGCCCAATTTAAGACAAGGTGAATCATCCTCTTGAAATGTCGTGTCTTTCCATCGACTGTAAAGGGAGTCTAGATAGGATGCATCTCACCTAATTGTAGTAATTTCCAGTGTTGGTATCCATATATAGGCTAGTAATCCTAGCACATTCTACACCTCTTCACAGTCAGTGGAAGTGTAGTTTTATGATAAAATCACCTGAAAAAATATGCAAGCCCACTTCCAAACAAGATTAATGTCCTTTTCAAAATATCTGTTTCTTTCACTGGCTCAGGTGGAGACACTTACATTACATGAGGTGAACCACATACAAGAATTTTGACTATTAGCATTTTGCGCTCCATTTGTGCAATGTCAGCGATAATGTGAGGTGTAAGAAACCAGAAAATTAGGCCGATATTACTTTACTATAGAGTTGTATCGTAGTGGATGATGTGGATTGTGTGATGCCATTCTACAGGAGAATAAGCAAATACTTGTCCCAGGGCATTGACAAAAAAGATGTCTTCAGCTGTCTTCTTAGATCATTCCACCTTCCATTAGATGAAGGAGTTAAGAAAAACTCTTGCTATGAGATTGTTACAGAGATAAAACAACTGGGAATTCTAGCCTAGCAGCAGCCACAATGATACACAATCACTTTTAAAAAAATGTATTAAAGCCTGCTGATCACTGATATATATTGATGCAAAGGATTTTTTTTCATGCTGAAAATTACAACCTGTAGAGATCTTTTATAGGCAATGGATTTTCTTCATTTTATTTCTTCATCAGCTATTTCTTTGTGAACACTTTTTTTTAGAGGTGGTTTTATGGAAAATATTTTAATCCTTGGCCTATAAGAATCCATAAAGGCAATAGATTAACTATGTGTACATAAACGCACACACATTTTTTGCATGGACACAATAAATTACACACACATGAATGCGCTAATGTAGGGAATTTTGTTGACTCTTTTTTCTAATGGCTGTTACAAGTATCTGGTATTTGGCTGCACAGGGGAATAAAGGAACTTTAACATCTTCAGTAGCTCTGTCCTACAGGGCATGATTGTCTATAGGGGCAGAGAAAGTATGCTGTACAATGTACCTCACAGTCTTTTTCCTCCCATCATTTAATAAAGGCATTTTCTACAGGCACTCATCCTGCTAGGATGTTTGGATTGCCTTCCAAAATAAGCTAATGTAGGAGTATAGCATGTAGCCAGTTCCCGTCCTGAATGGCAGCTAGGACGCAACCTGGGTGCATACCCAGCAGACGGGACTGAAACTTGGACGTATCGTTTGTGTGGAAACTGCCTAAATGGGGAAGGTTTTGCAGGACAGCCTGTGAGGCTGAGCAGATCCCTTGTCCTCATGCAGGTCAGAGCTGCACTTCATATGGTATTTTAGCAGTTGACTGACTCTATTTTTTCTCTAGCCACTTAGCTGACCTCAGTACTTTCTGAAGGTCATTGTAGCACATCAAACAGGGAAGGAAGACCACAGCCATTCAAGAACATTATTACTATATTAGCTTCTAATTTCTAAAGAGTTAAGATATTCTTGTGATTCTTTCATTTTATCTGAGCGATGTATCAGATATTTTTTGTTGACAGGATTTTTGTTCTTTTTTTCCCCCTTCAAAGTAACTGTCACTTTTTTGTTAAATGTTAATCCTGAACAGAAAATTAAATGTTGAAAGCTACACACAAAATAAACAAATTCCTACTTCCAAATCCATCTTTACATTATTTTCTGTGTGTACAAGCTTTTCTATGTTCCATCACAATAAAGAGACAAGAATAATAATTTGACCTGTGAATATTCATGAACATTCCTCTGTTATTATTACATAATTTTCATGGAACATCTATTCATTGCACCATGAAGAAACTGAAACCATGAAAACGAGAAAGCTTGTAGTGTTGATAAAAACAAAGAAACAATAATATGCATGAATAAAAGCAAAATTATTTGAATGGCATTTATTGTCCATTTAAAACAGTGAATTAAAAATGTCTTGTAGTAGAGATTTCTGTATGGACACTTCATGGAAACCTTGATTAAACTGAGAATTATTTTGAAGTGCTTATTGATTTATTTATAATATATGAAATGGATTATTCTACTGTTCTGTTTGGCTTTAATGCTCTGGAAATTCACCATTCATAATAATCAAAGCTGTCTTACCCATAAAACCACATATTCGACATATCAAGGAGTACAGAAAAGTAATATTAAGGCTGGAAAGTCAACAGTTAAAGTTGGGAAATACCAAAATTAAGGCTAGTGGTACCACTGCAATTTCTCATGTACACAGACACATAATGATTTTGTGTTTAATTATAAGGTGGTCTTTGGTGGGGGAAGGGAAGGGAAGGGAAGGTCAAGTCTCAACTCCTTTCCAGTCTGACATCTATAAGATTAGTTTAAAACTTCATAATTAGCTGTGTAATATGAAATAAATTAGCTGTTAATTAAAATCTTCATTTCAAAGCTTTATAAGAGCTTTGAGAAATTTTAGGTCTAGACCATGAGGCTCCTTGAAGATAAGACCAAATTTTTCCTGAAGTGATTACTTATTGAGCTGAAAGGGGTATTTTTCCAACTTACGACCCATAAGAAAGAGTCTTGTCAGAAATCCACCACAGTTCGTAGAATCATAGAATGGTAGGAGTTGGAAGGGACCTCTGGGGATCATCTGGGCCAACTCCCCTGCCAGGGCAGGTCCACCTACAGCAGGTTACACAGGATGGCATCCAGGCGGGTTTGGAATGTCTCCAGAGTTGGAGACTCTACCACCTCTCTGGGCAGCCTGTGCCAGGGCTCTGCCATCCTCAGAGTAAAGAAGTTCCTCCTCATGTTCAGACGGAACTTCCAATAGGCAAGTTTGTGCCCATCACCTCTTGTCCTATCACTGGGCACCACTGGAAAAAGACTGGCCCCCTCCTGCCAGCACCCTCCCTTGAAGTATTTGTAAGCATTGATGAGATCCCCCCTCAGTCTTCTCTTCTCCAGACTAAAAAGACCCAACTCCCTCAGACTTTCCTCATAAGAAAGACGCTCCAGCCCCCTAATCATCTTTGCGGCCCTTTGCTGCACCGTCTCCTGCAGTTCCCCGTCCTTCTTAAACTGGGGAGCTCAGAACTGGACACAGGACTCCAGTTGCGGCCTCACCAGGGCAGAGTAGAGGGAGAGGATGACCTCCCTCGACCTGCTGGCCACACTCCTCTTGATGCCCCCCAGGATGCCATTGGCCTTCTTGGCCACAAGGGCACGTTGCTGGCTCATGGGCATCCTGTTGTCCACCAGGACTCCCAGGTCCCTCTCTGCAGAGCTGCTTTCCAGCAGGTCAGCCCCTAACCTGTGCTGCTTCATGGGGTCATTCCTCCCCAGGTGCAGGACCCTACCCTTACTTTTGTTGAATTTCATTATGTTTTTTCCTGCCCAACTCTCCAGCCTGTGCAGGTCGTGCTAAATGGCAGCACAGCCTTCCGCTATGTAACACTGGATTTGGGCATGGAAGATAGCCTTCAGCATAGAAAGCTAAATGTGGTTTGGGCAATGGTACTGTCCAGGGGACAGCCTGGATGGACTGCCAAGACTCATGTAAGAAGCCAGAACTGTCTGAATCATATTGGACATGCTTTGAGTTCCTGAAGCCTGGTGTCAGACATCAGGCTCTTGTCACCTTTTTAGCCTCTTTACATCAAACCTAGGTTGAGCTTTGTGTCTTTATGACTCAGAATAACAATTAATAGTATCCTGCTTTGACTGTGGAGAATGTAGAGGTAGCATCCTCTTTAAAGAAAGGATACTTTTCTTTAGTGTCAAAAATCATCTACGTATGGAATAAGCATCACTCCTGCAAGGGAATACATGCAACTTAGTTGCATGTTCCTGTAAAAGGATATGTTTCGAGTTTTCACAACTTTTAACATCAGTGTCATGATATTTTGAGATTTTTTTTAATTGCAAATAATATACAGGGTTTCATTATGAATAAATAGACTATAAATAAAGGTCTCATGCCTGTAGATATTGGCCTGAAACAAACTGAAATTAATATAGATAGTTAGGGTTGTTTGGTAAACAAATATTTATAATAAGCTTAGGCACTGCAATGACTTTTTGGTACCTGATCCTTTCAAAATAAAATCTAACCCTGCCTAAGGTTTTTGCATAGAAAGAGAGGCCTTATAAAAACTAAATGAAGAACAGTAGGATCACAGTGCAATGATTAATGGGGAGAGAAGTATGTTTAAACATTTAATATGTTTAAAAACTCTTATGTGCCCAGACATCGTTCTCTGTCCTCATTCTGGACAGAGAACATACCTGCTTTTTTCTATCTGATATAACTGAAGAAGGCAAATGCTTTTATTTTAAAATAACTGTTTTGCAAATCTTCTAAATGAATACTTATTCTTTTACTCAGAAAGTTGTCATTTCAGTGTGTTTACCATCCTGAGGAGCTTTCATGCCATATCAAGATCTTTTAGTGTACAGTGCAAACAGCCATTCCATAAGCTTCTCAAGTAAATGAAATTACTAAGTGCGTCTGATGGAGACTGTGTCACTAGCAGCCACGGTTTTGGATTTATGTATATATTTTTAAAAGTATATGTATGTATTTATTTATATATTTATACTTAAATAAATAATGTTGAAGATTTATTTTGTATCTATATCTGATTCAGAAAAAAAAAATATTAATAGTAGAGATTCCATCTTTTGCTCACTAGTTTTTGTTTTAGGTTCCTTGGAAAATAATGATCTTCCACTTGAATTAATCTTCTCCTGTTTTAACAAAAGTAAGCCTTCTTTCCTTTTTCAGTAAATCCCTCATGAGGTGTATTCCCTTGTCTTTTCTTAACTACTATAGGCAAGTGTTTGAATTGTAGTCATTGTATGTTTCGATGTAAATGACATAAGGTTAACAGAGCTGTTTTATAAATACCTCTGCAGTACATTAGAGTCAATAGTGGGTGGTAATAATGACTTCTTTATGCCATTAGACATCACCTACTTTTTCATTTGGTGGTGACACAGTGTTATGGATTGAGGTACTCTAGAGAACGGGTATCCCCTGATGATTCACCTTTAATTGCTGAAGTTTCTCAGTCCTTTCCTACTAACATGTCAAACTTTTTCTTCAGTTGAAAAAGATAAAAAAAATCCATAAAAATAACAATAGTATATTGAATTTTTATGTAATGAACCTTTTTTTGGAAAGGCTGCCTTTGGATTCCTTTGGAGAAAGTTCTTATTGGTTTAGTTTCTCAAATGTGAGGAAATACAAAGTAGGAGACTAATTTTTTCTATTACACCATACAGACTGTGTAACCACAGCAAATGCTGAAACAAAGATGATGTGAGATATATTTGTTTTACAGAAAAACCCCACGGCTTTTGAATTATCTATACATGGACTACTTGAGGATTTCCAAAATTCTACCTTAGATAGGAATGAAATACCCCTGGAACTAATCCAATGAAGAAATTGTCTAGTAATGTTTATCATATTATCTCAATTACTTCTAAAAGTGGACAAAATAGGTATGTTCAACTAAATCAGAGAAAATAATTAATTTTGACTATTTTTTTTGTTGTTGAAGGAAAGACTATTTGTAACAGACCAGTCTCATACTACAGGAGAAGCGAATTTTATTTTAGGAATCGAGAAGCTATTGTCCTGAACTCTCAGTCTTCTGATAACGGGATATCATTGCATCATTGCTCCCATGTCCAGAGATCCTGTGTGGGGAGCAAAGCTTCACCTGTGTAGTAAAGCAGATGCATCCTGTTCCTCCATAATATCATCTTCTTCCCATTGGTTTTGTGCATAAACCGCGATTTTCATATTAAGTTAAAATATGTTAACATAAAGCGTGTGTGGGTATACTTTCTTGGAATAGTCTTGATAAACATGATTTTTCTCTAACTAAATAATGCCAAGCCACTCTTCTGAGGAGGGAGTCATTTGAAAGACACATTTTTTAACTTGGAAATATGTATTTTACAAAGATGCCACCAATATAAAGTCATGTTCAGTCCCTGTTTTTAATTGGTTACCGAGTATCACCTCACTCCTGACTACTGCTGTTGTGTTATTAGAATAAGGTTTTTCTCATCTTAAGTAAAAACATCAGATTTTGCACTTTAAGTCTCAGCTCTTGCTATTGTCTCATATGCACAAGGACAGTTTGCCTCTCAATTTTTTCTCACACCATTTTACAGGGAATGCTCATCCTTCCCCTGATTTGCTTAATTGCTTAATGAATACATCTTCACTGAAGTTTTATGGAGGTATTGTAGGTTCACATGATCAAAGTCAGATAAGCTACAAGTCTTTTTCTGTAGTTTAAAAGATGTGACTTTATTAACTACAGATCTATATTCCTATACTCAAGACAGGCCTCTGAACTTTCAAGCCAATTTCTTCCTCCTAAGTCTCACAATATCTTGGAGGAATCAGATTCCTGTTTAAATGGCACAATGAAGTTTTGTGTAGAAATAGATAGGCTAATTTGGGACAAACAGATTTCAGAAGAAGTATAACCAGAGTAGCTCTACCTGATCCCAATACAGCATAGCTAATGCAAGGCATTAACACTAGTAAAGTCATTCAGATGTATCATACAGAAGTATCTTTAAGTTCTTACTGAATTAAAACCCTGAACAAAAAAGTATTAATGGGGACAATAGGCACATTTTCAATTAAAGAAAAAAAAAAGACATGAGGGGAAAGGAATGTTATTTAATGACTGAAAAATATATTCATGTTTTCAACAAATGAAAAATACATATCCCTGAAAATATTTTTTAAGAATGAATGTCCATAACAGGATAAATCTATTAAACTGTATCAATCTGCAAGGAAGTCAGTGTAAGAAAAGGTATGCTATTATTTAGTGCTTGTGCAGGTAGCAGTTTTCTAGAAACCTAGCTATTGTACAGAAACTCTTAACATGCAGACGAGCTTTTTGTACACAAATGTTAGATAACTTCTTCCTGACTGTTCCAGCCCAGCTAGTAAAATGAATTAAAAAACAAAATAAAACCAAAAAACACCAACCAACACACAAAACCAAACAAAACAAAAACCAAATCAACAACAAAACCCCAAATACAAAAATAAAACCTCAATAAACATAGACCCCAAAAGAGGAATCTACACTTTCTTTCACATGCAGTTTTCTGAGGAATTAAGTTTTGACTGCTTATCTGTCAAGAATGTCTCAGACTTCACGGAGTTGAGCATCTTACAGTTTATTATGTTGGAATCCAGGGATTAGTCATTCCTGTCACATAACATACAGTCCTGAAGTACTTACTCAGACCTTGAGGACTTGAATCTACCTGATGTCTCCATTTGAAGTATTTAAAGTGAGTGCAATGTTACTCATTCTTCCACTCTCTGAGTCATTAATTCATACATGTTAATTGGAAACTATGTATCAGAAATAAGTTTTCCTTCCCTTCAAATCTGATTCATTTCACAATAGTCCTGGAATTAGGTTGTATACTTTATAGAAACTGTGAGCTGAATCCCATCAAAAACAGCGTAAGTGTATAACATTCCTATCTGTGTGAGTCTCACACCTTGAACTTGTAGCTTAAAGTAAAATGATAGTGGCCTCAGCAAAGCTGTGTTAAGTTGCTAAACGTGAATTCATAGAGTTTGTGTTCTAAAACTTTTTCTGTTCTGAGCTTCAGTCAATACAGTTTACTGATGATAGCAGAATGCCATTTCATTAAGAAAGTTTACAGAGCATTTTGGTACAACTTAAACAATGCTAATCTTGGTTCCAGTGCCTAATTCACTCAACAAAACATGAGAGACATAAATGGATAAGAAATTACTCACTACTATCGTGATATGATAATACCTTATGTTCATAAAGAAAAGAAAAAAAAAGTAATTTCAAAAATGGTTCACTCCAAATTGGGAAATACCATCTAGCTGTGATCAAAAGTTATAGTGCACAAGGTAAAAATCAATAGACTCAATTCCCCTATGCCCTACAGCATACCTCCATGATTTTCCAGAGCTATCTTTCTTCCCAGCCTTTCTTTATTGCTGGTTTTGATCATATCTTTCTCTGTCCACCTAGTCTATAATGTAACCAGTATTTGCTTAGCAGTTTATCAGAGATGCCCAGTTTCAATCTTAAGGCTTTCTTCAAGAGCAAAGTATCCTAACAGAACTCATCTAATGTCTACACTGACAAACTGCAACTAACCTTTATGAGTATCAGGTCAGGTCCTAGATCAGCAGAGCTATCTAGAAAGAACTGCTAAATTGCAGCCAGTAGTCTGGAAATGACTGCCTTCAAAAGTAGCTTTTTTTCTTACTTTGAAGCTATACACAGGCTGCTGCCTCTCCATCTATAGCCTCTAACACTGTTTTTGTGACAGTTCAGATTGCCTTGAACGTTTAATGTCTTTTAGAAAAGATATACTGGAAGCACAAAGAAACAGCAATTTTATCTCCTTAGCTACAAATAAAATGCCGAATATGGTATTTTAACAAATACCATCACCAACAAAATTTTGAAACACTTTTTGACTATGAACCAGGAAATACCAGCCACAGACAAATTACTAATTGACAGCTACAAAGCTAAAAATAGACTTGTGTCTCACTCCCACTCTACAAATTATTTTTATAATGAATTTCACTAAACTAAGAAGGAAAAAGTATAAACACAGAAACAAAAAAAATAGTGCATTAGGAGATCATAAGATGAGAAATTAACAGTACAGCTGGTACCTTGACAAAGAATTGTTTCAAAACTTTGTAATTTCACTTCCTAAAACAATGGATAGTGACGCATTTAAAAAATGGTATGTTCCTTTTCAAGAATAATTTTTCCAATCCCTCTATCAACTAAAGCACAGACCACGTTCATGAAATAAATTCATATAATCAAGTCAACTACTACTACTGAAATGTACATATTGTGTATGTAGTGATGACGATTAATATTGTGCAAAAACTAACCATCATCAGAGAATGCAAAGTTAATGAATGCACTTAAAGTTTTAAAGTTTGAAGTTTAAAACCACCTCACTTATCAGTGTTCAAAACACTCCCACCACAGTAATCTCTGATTACCTGATATATACAGTGATATTTATTTGAAAATATTCAGTTTCAACACTCTATATACATTCTTCAAAACAAACAATGGAATAAAGAACAATTTAAACAAAAAGAAGGCATGAAAGTAAAATACCACATCTGCTGAAAAATAAAGCAAAATTTTAAAACACTGTATAAGTATGCTTCAGAAAGAGTGTTCCTATAGGATTAGTATTGGAAAAAATCCTTACTGTTTTTAAAATGGAGCTTGAGTAAATTATCACTAAGTGGAGTACATGAAATGCTGTCAGTGGTGAAAGAGGACTGGTCATGGATGTATGTAAGATTTCTTTCAGATCTACATCAAACACGTTCTGGCATAACATATTTCCTATATGACTATTAAACTTCTGTCTCCCTCTCTTCCCACCCTTCTTTCTTTCTTTATTTCTCTCTTTCTCTCTTTTGATTACAAGTTATTATTTGAGTGGGAAAGTATTTTGATGAGAAAGAGAAATTTGTGTTTTCTGATTAAATTAACAAGCAGGTATCTGGGAAACTGCTCATGATTATGCTTCCTCAATCAGTAGTTCCATAAGGCACAAGCATTTTCTTTGCAAAAGCCAAATTACGAAATATTTGACATTAAAAAATCAGTCCACTCTCCTGCTGTCTTATGTCTATGCCTTCATTTCAATATACAATATTTAATTTTATTCACAGTGTGAACACCTGGTATTTCTTTTGCCAGTATCAGTTCTTGGCAAAAAAGGATGTTAATGGTAAATAATATACAGTTTCAGGAATGGTCACATTTCTTCATTAATTATTTTTTACTTCTCAGATTACTTATTCCATTTGGAAATTACGTATTTTACAAGAATATTATTAATCTGAAATAGTAACAATGCAACTAGATTGAGGACTCTCAGTCTCTTTAAATTATCAGGCAGAAAAATGTTGGGTTTCTCTAGTTGAACTTGCCTTTCCTGTTCCTTCTTCTATCGCTTCAGTTTGTTTCAGTTGCAAGTTAAACAAAAGTTTTATAGGAAACTAGTCTAACTGTGACTATCCAAAATTTAAGTTCCTTCCTTCAAGTATGTATAATTTGCTTCCTGAGGTCTTCAGGAATATCTACAACACTTCACTTGTAACCCAGTAAATACGATTTCTGGCCTCGGCAGGAGGAGGACCAGTTGTGTGCCAACCTGGCAGTGCAAAGACTCAGACTCACAAGTGGCCTGAGCTGGGAGTCAGCTGCTCCAGCTCCAGCTCTGGGGGTGGTCCCACTGGGAAGGGGTGACATCCCTTCAGCCCCCTCCCCACCCCTAGTCACCGTCTGACAAAATAGCTCTTTATGTACCTGGAGCTGGGGAGCTGAGGATGATGGAGGCGTGAGGGTAACCTAGAGAGAAGAGGTCCTCCTGGGAGGGGGTGTTTTGTGCAACAGTTCCTCCTGTGTTATTGCTGAGGCTCTCCTGTGCTAGACATGATGTTCCCTCCTTTGTAATATAGTTCACTTTCCAAATTAGTCACCACTTGACACGACTAGTTCAGTGTTTTTTTCTGCTAAAATAATGGAAATAGAAAATAATAGTTTCAATATATTCAATACTGAAGTAGAAAATTTCTGCTCTGGCAAGAATAATTGTGTCGCTTTGTGTTTGGTTCATAGAAAGAACTTCAAAGAATGATGAACAGCCAAATAAGTGACCTCATGACAATCTGCTTAATTAGAATAAATTAGTAGAAAATATTGTTTTAACAGAAGAGATTCACTAGAGTTGTCTCTAACAAGACACTTAATTATATACATCAAGGGGGATTTCTTAAGGGACCTCTCTTTTCTTCATCTATGTAACTCATTTAACATAATTCCTCCTTTGTAAATGTGATTGGGGAGATATATCAAACTGGATAAATTAGATCTAATTTCATCACCCATATAAACTTTGTAAAAGTTCCAACCAATCATGAAAGATGAAATCCCAAAGCTTATTTTTACTTTAATGAAAGTTACATTTTATATTTGTGATGAGTGACTAAATTCAGGTATAATATCTTAATGACATACTGAAATGAAAACTTGCCATTGTCATATACTGTTCCCTGAATTAGCCAGATGTTTAAGATTATGAATAGAAAACACAGATTTGGAAAAAAAAATTCTCAAAACCTATTATATTTTTAGGATTTTTTTTTCTTCAAATCATATAAACAAAAAAATTAATATAGGACATGCAGCACACTGGAAGTAGGGTGTAATATATATATGTATTTATATGTAGTCTCTTAAAAAAAAAGGTACATTACAGGACAGGTAACAGAAGGATTGAAGCTCCATCTGCTCTAAGGACTGTATAAATTACCTAAATATACACACAGAGACACGTTGTCACATATGCATGTGCTTAACATACACAGAATATATATAAATATTTATGTTTGGCAAAAAAATAAAAGAGAAATCACTAAATCTACCTGATTATGACATTATTAGTATATATGCTTGTATTTTATAGTATCTTCTCCTATTCTTATCAGAGACAACAAGTGACAAACAGGAACTGTCAAGAAAGAGGTGACCAACATAAATATTTCAGCTTCTACACATCACTCCTAAAGGGTACTAAATGCTGATAAAAAAAGTTTGAAGAGTGTAAGGATTAATGATCATGTCTTTGTTATAATTTAGTTTGTGTAAGAGTATAGGATCAAAGATGATGCTGGTTTAGATTTTAAATCTGCACAACAATTCAGGAAGGGACTGGGAAACTGCTTTCATAGCTAGCTCAGTAGTTTCAGAGTCAGGTATATTTAAGTTGATTTTATAAAGCCAGTTCATCCTTTGTCTAGCACTGATAATGCACTGAAGACTGCACTGCTGATTCAGATTTAGAATACCAATCCTAAAAAGTCACCATAGTATGAAAAAAAAGTTAGAACATGTGTTGTCTTTTAAAGGCTATTAAGCTGTTTTTCATTACTGAAGCTCCTTTCCTGTGCTGAATCTAAGTCAACAGCTAGGATTCTTTTATGGAAGAACTCCCAAAATGCAGCTAGAAACTAGACTAGAAAAAGTTATTTTATTCTGTATATTGCCTTTTTTTGTTGTTGTTGTTTCAACATCAGTTCTCTTTAATTCTTGTCATTGGAAGTATTTGGATGTCCTGCCAGCTTGGTGACATAATTTTCAATTTTCTTTTTTTATTTGTTTCACATTTAAGTTGCATCCTGATGAGCAGATTCCATCTGCTTACCATGCAACTGACAAATAGCTTGCAAATTAATGATCACAAGCTGTGAGGAACCTGTTTCACTTGAGTTCAAAACCCATCTGAACTCAAAGTTAAAGTTCCTGACATTTTTGAGGGTCTGAAATGTCATTAGTGCATTACATAATGAGGTACCTTTTGAAGTGTTTTTGGTCAAGAGTGTTTAGTGGAAAACTGTATAATAAGAGGCCCTTGTAAAAAGACTAGTTTTTCGTTACATTACTATTGTAATTTTTTTGACAAAAATGTATATAATTGTAAACGATTGTTACATTTTTTATTTACATGGTATCAGTAAAGTTGGCATGTAAAGCTATAAAGACCCTCTATCTAATGGATTGATCAATATACAAACCAACGGCACATCTTATTCTTACTAGAAAAAATGCGATTTTTTTTCCCCTCCTCCCTGGAAGTAATGATACCAAGATAATAGGAATATTTTATGTATTTCATTGTTTTCAAACTCCTAATATAAGCAACCAGATATAACTCAGAGAATAGCTACTAAATTTCCTCAGAAAGCGGATTAAAACAAGGGGAGTTTTATCATCATATCTATATTGGTTAGGCTGTAGTGGGACCCATTTTTACTAGAGTTCTGGAATAGGTAAATATAACACAAGACTTATGGAGAAGCCACACTGTTTTGAAGCAACTAGAGATTGGACAAGAAACAGCAGAGTGTCTTGAATATCTTTAAAAATCTGTTTAGATGACTGAATCCTGATTTTGGTCAACGCAGTCAGTGAATTGCAGGAAGCTGTTCCAGTGATTAAGCACAGAGATATCCATAGGCTAGTAAATTAAAACAGTGCCATAGCTGCAGTGATGGGTAAAACAAGTTAATTACATTAATGTTCTAGTTTGCATAAAGAGCAACAAGTCTCCCAACTGTATCTACATACTGCATTTTATTTAGCGTGCTAGCATGGTCTCAGAGCTCACAAAGTTAATTCCTTTTTGATGAAACTACACTGAAAAATGTATTTAAGCAACAGACCTAGGATATTTCACCTGCTAATGGCTTTTTCTAGTCATGGTACTAGATAAGACTCTAACCAAAGCAAATTCTCCTTACAATGAAAATAATAAGGTTGCAGGGTTGTAACCAAAGTGTATATTTGATCTGAGTTTCTCCGGAGTCCAGTGACTTTACTGACTACATCGCCATTGTCCATAGTAGGAGCTTAAATACTTAGCTCCAACGTACACACCTGCATTGAGAAATCAGTCTGGAATGGAATCCAACCACAGAAAAATACCGTATGTGAAAAATAAGCAAAAACCACATTATCACCTAGTCGTCTTGAATCACAGAATCACAGAACGTT
>VZSF01001612.1:408506-468186 GCA_013398295.1 Chionis minor | reverse complement strand
TGCCGGAACCAGGACACTTCCCTACCTTGTAAGATTTAATAATATCTTGTAAATGTTTTCGTCGGCTGCTCCTGATGTTCTTTAATTGAGCGCAGATGAATCTTGAATCAATGGGTTTTGTATGACTGGTTGGTTTTTTTCCGGTTTAAGCAGCGATCCGTTCAGTTTAAGCGGTGAGCACTTCAGGGGGATGGATGCAGTACTGGTTTTAGTGTGATTATTTTCTTAAATTTGGAATTAAACAGTTGAGGAGGAAAGCTATTGAAACTTTCCTGTGCCGGCTGGTTCTTTGGGAAGCAGCCTGTGCCGTGCAGGAATTGGAAGCAGCTGGCTTTGCTTTATAATTAATCAAGGGAGTGATTATCTTGTGATAATCTTGCCCCCTTCATCTCCTGTTGCATGAGTAAACACAACTTCAGCTTGTATAAATTGAGTTTTGGCCTCCCACCTTTTGCTACCAGAGGTGAAAATTCCGGTGTGCCGTGACGAGCTACCCCAACAGTGGCTCTGCCCGGCTCCCCGTCACCCCGGGGAGGGCTGAGCCAGGCTGGCTCTGCCAAAAGCAGGGATGGAGCCTGGTGCCGGCTCACCCCGGTGGGCTGTCCCCAACTCGGGCGCGTGGGGACCACGTTTCGCAGCCAAACAGTCGCACGAGGAGAAGGTGTACGTGGGGGCTGCAGGGCTCCGGCCACGCTCCGCTAACCTTTATTTTTTAAAAAATGGAGCATTTCTGGCCAGCGGCTGCTGCTTTGAGCTTCAAACAGGAGAAAGGGGACTGATTAAAAAATGAAAGGTGGCTGCTAAGGGGTGGAGGTGGCAGGGAGTCGGCGGCTGGAGATGGGTAGGGTGGCGCTGGGCGAGATGAGCTCAGATTAGCTGAACTCCTGGCCTTAAGAGCCTTGGTTACATCCGAACTCCCGGTGGACTTGAGAGGCGGTTGGCACGCACACGGCCGGCTTCGGGGCAAAGCCTCAAATCCCTTTCGGCTGAGGGCTGCCGAGGGGTCAGCATTCCCACTTCTGCAGATCCCAGCACCCCAGGGTAGGGCTTTGCCTTTCCAGGCTGCTTTCGGGTCCAGTTTAAAAGGAAGGAGAAGGCATGACGGCAGAGCAGCCTCTCTGTTCGTCTCTGATTTTATTCCTTACCGTTCCCCTGCAGTGTCTTCCTGCTGGGAAGGTGAAACCATGAGCTGGAAGCTTGGTTGCTTGTCAGTGGCGCCGAGGTGGCCCGTTTGCTCGCCCGGAGGCGGGGGGAAGCTCAGTGCCAGCTCCTGGTCAAAATACATTTGGTTTCTAAATTAAGACGGGGATTCTGCAGAAACACTTGGCATAGGTGAGTTGGAAAAAGGTTTTAAGGGTGAGCAGGTTATTTATACTCTGCCTTGCGTGTCCAGCCTGTGTTTGTGCTGCTAAGTCGCTTATGTTTATTTTATGGAGAAAGACCTCTGCCATAAATACTCCTCTAACCATCAGTCAGCAGCAAGTGCAGGGCAGCCATAGGGCACAGTGTCCAGCTTGGATGGAGGAGTCTGGCTGGGGAGAGGGGTTTAAATGGGATAAAACCCCTTCGCAAGGACTGCACCCTGCACCGTTCAGCAGCTAAGAGGGAGTAGTGGTGTGGAGATGAGGGGTCCTCCCTTGGATTAGAGGTTAGGGCATCCGTATGCGCACGTTTACACATCACCAGCCTTCCTCCTCCATCTCTGGGCAGGTTAATTTTAAACACTTGAAAGATTTTCAGGCTCCTTGGGTTGGGAGCAATCACAGGTTCTTGCATATGATAATTTTTTATGTATTAATATGAGCCCTCCCACGCTCTGGCAATAATCTTGAATTTGATGATACACATTTTTCCTCCTCTGGACATAGGGATTAACTGGACACTGGGCTCTCAGACTAGTAAAAACGTTTGGAGGTGCCTCTTGGTTCAGGGGTGGAGGAAGAGGGTTTGGCAGGAGCTGAAACCCAGGGGGTATTAAAGAAAATCAACGTCTGCAGGGACATTTATCCTCACATTTGTCTCACAGACTGTAGTGGGAAGGAGTTAAATGTCTGCTCACATGTGTTCTTCGCCACAGCCTCGAGGAGGTTTCTCCTCTTCAAGAAATAAATGTAGCACGTGTCCAGCTAAAAATATTGTGGGAGGAATCCTTCCTTGGCCCCAGCCCCGATGTGGGAGAGCAGCTGTGAGTCGCGGGGATTTTGTTTGTTTTTAAACTTTATCTGTCTTCAAAGTGATGCTGTGGCAGTCATGGGGCGTTAGAGGAGCCCAAGTCGCTGTTGACCTTCTTTTTTTATCTGAGGGTGGACACGGCCTAGGACTTCTCGGCAGCTCTTTGCAACGCAGGTTGGAGGAGGCTGTTGGTTTTGTGTGCAGTTACCTGCAAAAGCAGCCAAACTGGAGGTCGCTGGGATGAGTTGCGCTTGGGCGGCTGCAGGATGGAGCATCTTTGAGGTTGCTCCTCAGCGTGACGATCTGCTGCTGCGCAGAGGTGGAGGGCGAGGAGAGGCGTCTCAGCCTAACTTTTCGCAGGAGGCAATCGGTGACACCGAACCTCCCTCATCGAGCAAGGCACCCGCTTTGCTGTGTTAACGGGTAAAATGGATATTGACCCCGCAAATCGACTGTCTTCCTCTAACCGCGCGTGCCTTTGATCAGTTCACTGCTTTTTAAAAAATCAAACTGCTCCCGTGCGTCTCAGTGGGGTGGGATTTCTTGTATTTGACTTAACCACCTACTTTAGGGCCTTTTACCTCGGCAGGTAATTTTAGCTTAGTGTTTCCATTCTTAAACTCCTCGTGGTGGGGTTCTTGTTGCCTCCGGAGGTTGGCGGTGTGGGATGGGGTTTCCTTGCCGGCTGAATTAACACGGTGGGTGGATGTTGCTGCTCATCAGTTGTGCCAGGGGAGGTTTAGGTTGGATATTAGGAAAATCTTCTTTACCAAAAGGGTTCTCAAGCATTGGAGCAGGCTGCCCAGGGAGGTGGTGGAATCGCCATCCCTGGAGGTATTTAAAAGACGAGCAGACGTGGTGCTGAGGGACACGGTTTAGGGGTGGTTTTGGCATAGGTTTATGGTTGGACTCGATGATCCTGAAGGTCTCTTCCAACCCAAGTGATTCTATGATTCTGTGAAGGTGCCGGGAAGCCACACTCCAGGACCGGCGTGCCCTGTGCTGCTCCCACTCCCAGACAAATCGTTTTAAATTGTGCCTTACTTTGCATTGTAAAAGTAGCCCTCCACTTCTTTTTTTTTTTTTCTTTTTTTTCCCCTTTTTTTCTTCTTTTTTTTTGGCATTGCTGGCCAGTCATTCGCCCACCACCCCAAATCCCAATTGAGACCTGCTGCTGAGGGGCAGATGAGGCAGCGAATGTATTCAGCCCGATGATTTCCACATGAGCAGGGCTCTGTGCCGGTGAAAGACGTGAACTCATTGCAGAAACCTCCCAAGAACAAAGCTTTGGAGAAAGGATCAACCTTATTAGCACATTTAAGAAGAAAGGGGGTTTGTCACTGTATCAGTTTATGCTTCAGCACATTAGCGTTGTAAATCTCTTTGTGGAAGGATTGATTAAAAAACTATATTTACTCTCCCCCCTAAAAACCCAGAAAGAAAAAAATTAAATCCCCAGCATGGTGGTTTGCTGTAAATCTTTTAAACAAAGTTTTTGGGGTTTGAAGCCTCCTGCAAGTTAAAATGATTTTTTTTTTTTTCCAAGCAATCTTTTGGTTTCCCAAGTATTCTTCTGGCCTTTTCACTTGAAAAGGAAAGGCAAACTTTCATGAATTGAGCAGGGGCACTCTTTGAATGCAGCGAGGGTCAGTGCTTCTCCAGGCTTTTCTTCCCATTGTTTGAAGAATACACTGAAGGATGGTAGGAGCAGATGTGTTGCTTCTATCCGGGCTTATTCTACCCCTAGTATGGATATGAGCTGCCTTTGCATTAATTCCTCTGCTGGTTCCTGCAGTTCAGTCTATGGTACTGCATGTATTGAGGCTGCTCGTAGGCGTGGGACGAGGCTCTTCTGATAAAAGAGTCGGTGCTTTACATTGCCACCATCCCATTTCAAAACAACGGGATGGGAAATACTGGGAGAAGGAAAAAACAGCAGAAATCTTTCGGTTGTGTGATTTATCTTGTATCGGGATGTATACCCTGCACTTGTGAGCCCTCCCTCACGGAGATGTGTCTGCCACAGGGCCCTGCCGCAGCTGGGATCGGGAAGCTCAGCCAGCTGTGTTAGCGACGGAGGGTGAACTGATGCAGCGTCCGGCCATTGATTGCTGAATATTAAATGTTTGTAATAGTACCTGCTGCTGGGATTTCATTCCAGAAAAAAAGAATAATACGTGGAAGATGAAGTAGATTGCATTTGAAATAGGTGTATGTGAATGATTTATCTGTATTTCATAATATACAGAACAATTAGCCATGCTTTGAGCACTAGACTACTAATGGCTTTTGTTTGGCCAGTGACTCTCTATTTCACCGTGCTGTAAATGAAATGGAGAATGGGTGCTTGTGGTCACGAATGTTTTAATGTTAGCAAAAAAACCCCACACTTACGGTTTTTAATTAGGGTAGAGGTTAAGCAATCTACTTTAGGAGCGGAGATGCTGCATTAATTAAAGGGAGCTGGAAACCTGGCAGATTTTTTGCTTTTGGGGGGGAAATCCTGCAAACAAGGGCTTGCTTCTGAGTGTTTAAATTGATACGGGAATCTCTGCCTTGTGTTAGTTACAGATGTGGCATCCTCGGTTGGGCTCTGTCCCATCACGGAAATCCTGTTATGTCACTGCATGTTACAAGCTGGGTTCCCGCTGTTATGGTATTTTTTTTAGGTAGGTTTTGTCTCGTGGGCACATGTCGTCGCAACCACTGCTTCAAGGACAGGATCTCTTTCATGAGGACCGTATCTCTTTCACCTTCTGAATCTCTCATCCTCTTGAAACGGAGCAATTGTTCAGTGGAGAATGTAGAGTGCATCCTCATCCCTACCCGCCACTAATGATGGAGGCGGGTGGTTGTGGTTGGGGGAAGAAAAAAAAATATGCATATAATTACTAATCTATTCATCTGCCTTTCTGTCCCATTCTCTTACCTTGGTCACGCGCGTGCGTGGGATGTGGTGTCCCCAGGGGAGAGGGCAGAGCCAGGCTCAGGTCTGTGCAACACGAGGCAGCCGTGAGCAATCCCGCTTGCATGAGCGATGGCTCCAGAGCAGCAGCTCGTGGTCCACTTGTCCCCTCATAGTGGGCAAGGAACGGTCTTTACCCGGTGAAATGCCCACGTGGAAAATCTGTGACATGTGTCCTTCTTCCCCAGACAGAGGGGGATGTACTGGGAAGAAATCCTGGTCTCCTCTGCTGGAGCTGCCTTTGCCGCAGCCCCTTCCTCATTCAGCCTCGTCTGAAGGAAATTACTGGTTTGCACCTGATTCATTATCAAAAAATATCCACTCATGATGAGGCTGGATTAACCGTGACATTTTACAAGGCCAGCTGGGAGAAATGCTTCATGATTAAGTGAAGCTAGTTTCCATGCGAGCCGTGTGCTTTCCTCTCGAAAATGTCTCAATTTTGGAGGGCAGGATGCGTATTTCTCACCTTCTTTCTGACAAGTAAATTTTAAAAATGGGGCTAAACTGCAACCAGGCAAACTTACTCCATCCGCTGGTCAAAAAGAGTTGGAGAGATGCTCTCTCCAACTCCCAACAAATCCAAGCAGGATTTGTCATGCATTTGTGTGCTTGGAAGATGCTATGTGAGACCTAGCCATGGGTTGACCATTCAGGGAAGCGGCCGGATGACAAAAGGAGTCACCCAATAGTAGCTTAGTGCCATGGGCTGGAGACCTCATAGACATTAAGGTTGCTGAGGAGGACTGTGATGCACTAAGTTAATGTTCTCTGTAGCACGGACGCAGGAACTTTACCTTCTGGTACCTCCAGCCTGTCTTTTTTCTACTGGGTACTCTTCAGGCTTAAAATCCGTTCCAAGATAAGAGTCTACTTAAGCCCCTAAGATTGCTTAGCAGTCAGTAGAGCTGGAAACGGCACGGTTGGCTGAGGAGCAAAATGATATTGAGTATATCGGTTCCAAATCCTGTGGGGATACCCATCATGTGGCAGAGGCTGTTGCTGCCGACAGAAATCTCTGCCGAAGGAATGGGACCGGGAAATCTGACTGTAATGAAACCCAATATCCACACCGGTGTTTGAACTGAAAAACCATCTGCTTGAGCTCTCCTGCTCATCCAGCACGAGAAGTTTGTGTGCTTCCAAGAAGAACTGTGGAGAAGTTGTGTCCTTCACCTATAAGTGGAAGATGGAAGATTTCTATCTCCCGATTCTTATTTCCATCCTACAATAATGAGATGAGAAAATACAGCATCGGGAGAGAGTACCTGGAAGGCATATCTGGCTGATGCAGGCGACTCCTCTGAAAAAAAGAATAAAATTTGTTAATCCTTAATCTCCTAGTGAGGATCCCCTGAGTTTGGGATTCCTGTTGTGCCCCAGGAAACATCTAGTGGATTCCTTGGGCTTCTCTTTCCCTTTGCATTGAAATGCACGAGAAAGAGTCGCTTGCTTTCCAGCCCTGCTGTAGCGTGCTCGGTTCTTCCCGTCCCCTAGGCGGATGGTTTGCAAGGAGGAATTTCCCAAAAGCACTTGGTATTTACTCAGCCCTACTTCCAGAAGCCAAGGGAAATATCTGCTGAGACACTTGGAAGCCCCTGCTGGAGTTGCTGAGGTCTGCGGGGACTTCCACATGTGCTTTGATCTTGCTGTCTGCTGCTCTTTGAAACGAAGATTTTTGTGGAGAGCAGATAGTTGGTGTTCCTGAAGACTTTTCACTTCTGCTCTGCAGCAGCTCTCAGTACGTCTTGCCTTTAGGGTGATGATCCTCCACCCAAGACAACTTTGACACTGTCTTTGGTGTACACCGGGAAGACGCAGAAGGTGTCTCTGCAGCTGTGAGTGGGGTTTTTTGGTACGGAGAGACTCAGGGCATTGGCTTTCTGGTTTGCAAACTCTCCTACTTGATGAGGAAGAGGACGCCCAGCAGAAGGGGATGAGACAGGAATTTGGGGGAAGTTGGATGCGGCCAGCGAGTCTTGGCACCAAACCTCTGGCTGCGGTGGGGAAGGATGCCCTCGCCTGAGCGCAGTGCTCTTCGAGTCCTCTGCGGGGAAGGTGGGTTGCTCTGTCCTTCACCAGTGAGGTGGCATCCACGTGAGGCTTTTCTCCAGTGGCACGGACCTGCCTCGCGCTGCTGCCAACAGCTCCTTGGATGCTGCGCTGGGAAGAGCTCTTTGGACTGCTGTTGTAATGCTCTCGCTCAGCACACCCCGTGTTTGCCTACCCGGTTTAAAGTGTTACTAGTTCCTCAATACAGAAACTGTTTGCAGGAACTCATTAGCTTCCCCGCTCTTGAGCGCTACAGCTTTTAAGAAGTGGCTGCTAAAGATGTGGTCAGATACGCTATTGAAATTAAAACGCAATATGAATTTAATGTGAAAGAGCTGCTCCTAAATGGCTGCGCGCACGTAGGTGCTCCCAAATCTGGGGCGGAGATTAATTTTTAATCTGTTTTATTTCACTGCAATATATCCACGAGGCTAAATTGAAACAAAACAATATTATTCCAGGATAAACATGCTCGCCTGCGGGTATTCGGGAGGAACGGGAGCCTGAGCAGCTCTGCTGGAACAACTCTGTATGTGCACGAGGCGCAAACTGATTGCAGGCAGCAATCGTCTGCTGCGATTTGAAGAGGGAACCCATGATGTGGAAAATCCTCTGCAGCTGATATGTCAGTCATACCTGAGGTTCAGCCAGGAGGGAGGGATAACAGCACGTTTGCTTCCCAGTCAAGGGCAAGCAGCTTGCAAAAAAACCCTCAAGTAAAGCTGGAAACAAGCTGCTGGGACGTAATGGGGAATTGCAGTGCGGTGTATAAGCAAGTATGATGTCGGAGGTTAGAAAGTAAAAACTCCCGGGGAAAAAAACCCCACGGAGCTGGTGCTCCTCATTTTCTCCAGTGTCTTAAAAGCAGCGAGATTGATCAGGATTTCCTGCAAACCACTGTTTTCTGGGGCGCTCGCGCGAGGCCCACTTTAAGTTCGCTGGTTTTTTGCACCAAGGTTTGTGCGAGGGGACGGGGAAATTTCAGGATGGTTCTGGGAACTCACTAGACTTAAAAAAAATAAATAAAATCTGTATGGGTGTAAGTGGTCACTGTATTTTTCCCTTTTAACATGCCTAAGGTGGGCTCTCCCACCCCTCCATCACCCTCTCCCAGTGCTCACCTGTGTGCTTGGCTCCGGACATCCCAAACCAGAAACGCTCCGCCCTGACCCCTTCGGCCAGATTTCGGGGCAGGGAGAGAAGTTCTTGGAGGTGCATTCAGGATGCCTTTGCTCCAGCAGAGGTTTGCACGCCGGGCTGCCTCCTCATCCTCCCCCTGCCTGCGCCACTGGCGTTGTGCCGGTGGTCCCAGGTGGGTTGGGTGGCCCCAGTGCCGGTGTCCCCACACTCAGCATGGTTGTTGCTGGGCAGGGCGGAGGGATGGCAGGCGCTGGTGGCACCCGCGCTCCCCCAGATCCACTAGTTGGAAGTAGTGGATACCACATTTTCCTTCACAGAGTTAAATAATGCTTTTTTTTTTCCCCTTTTTTGCTTTTATTTTCTTTTTTTTTCCTTTCTCTTTTTTATGGGGGATTGTGACGCTTCTCTGCTTCAGCTATTTATACATCCTGCCTGCTAGTGCCACTCCCTATTTTAGCACAGCCCAGCTTCTTACTTTGCGGTTGCCTTCACCTGGTTTATTTTGTGATAAAACGAGCCCATCTTCACCCTGGCTTTACCTTCAGGGCTGTGAGTTATCCAAGCTAAGAGCTATGGTATTTTTCTCTAAGTCGTATAGAGATGCTCAAAGCCCCGGTGCCAAACAGCATCGATCCAAGGACCGGCTGCCCAGGGTCATGGGCGGCTGTGGGAGCTGGGTGAAACACCTCTTTGCTTTTTGGGCTTTTATGTTAATTGGTTTTGTAAATTAGAAGAAGCTCTAAAAACTTATTTCCCTGTTTCGTTGCGTAAAAGCCCACAGACCCATCATTTTGCGAGGGTGAGGAGGACAGGTACAGGGCTGCAGCTGATTGCGGGGGTGGTGGCAAAGCAGTGAAGGGTTGTGGGGTCCCGGTCTGTCGAGTGTCGTCACATCCCCGTGACATCTTCCTGCCATAGAGAAACACTGGATTTCACCTTAGCAAAACCCACCGGGTGGTTTGTGCTGGGATGGTGGTGGTGGCATATCAGGTAATTTCCTTGTGTTCGATGCTGTGCTGTTTCGCCTCTGGTAGAAACTGGATGCGTTTCATCTAGCCCCAACATCACCTGGGCTAAAGTGGTTGATGATTAATGGGATTTTTCCCCTAAATTCAGGGCAACCTCAGGAGAAGGTTGGAGCAGAGCCGGAAGCAGCAGCAAATGCCTTCTCTCCCTCATGGGGAAAGATCCTCCTCCTTCCCTGTTAAAAAATTAACAATAATGAAATAATTCCTTTATAATCGTAGCTGCTCAGAAATAACTTGCCCGTCTCAGAAGTCTCCTTATGTGTTTGTTGAAAATCTTTTTTTGAGGATGTAGGGCTCGCTTTTTGCCAGCTGAAGAAAATTGCATCCTCACTGGGAGCGATGCTGTAAGAGTTGTGTTGATGGGAAAGCAATCCGGGCACTTTGGTTTTGTCTTGTATTAAACATTCCAGCAAGTTTACCTGCTGGAATCGAGAGGATATAAAATGAAAGCGGAGACGCTGAAATGAAGATAGCGCACCGAGTCTGACGGTGATGGGAAACAGTTGTAAAACATTAGGGGTGGCAGCCTGAAATCTCAGGCAGTCAGAAGGCAAAGGAAAACTAAAAGACAAAAAGTTCCTCAGAGGTGTTTGGTTAAAAAGTAAAATAAGAAAAAGGTAATCTTGTGTGGTGCTGAAGCGCACCTGAAAGATTTGGCAAATCAAAGAAAGAAAATGCTTTAAAAAAGAAATTAAAATTCCTTATATTGCTTGACAGGCAAGAGGCTGCTGCCTTAGAAGACGCGCCATTGGCACGTGTGGTATGTTCTGAAATTGCTTGTGAGAGAATATTGAAGTGGGGGGGGGTAATGGAGGGAGAGACTAATTATATATAATCTTAAAATGAATTAGGTGATATAAATGTAATGAAAGCAAATCCTGTTCCTGGAGAGACTTTTCAGTTTGCATTTTGATATCCTAGGGCAATGGCATGTTGCTCTCTGACAGACAACCATTTGATTTGGAAATATGTGAATAATTGGGAAGTGGAACCTCTTTGAATTTGTTACTTTCCCCTCTAGCGTTTGAAGGACTAATTATAGGAAGAGCTGCAGAATGCCCTTTGCGGGCACGCATGCAGCCAATTTTCTACCGTGCCGGTTGCATGAGTCACTGCGCTGCATCCTGTGCTCTTTGATATGCGTCCTTGCTTAAAAAAGTTAAGGTATTTATTTTATGGATGGCGAGATAAGCATGTTATATTCCCTGTCACTGAGCCCCTGCTAAAGATACCTATGGCAAAAAAATGCACAGCCGCTCGGCGGCGGAGGCTGGGGATGGGCTGGGACGTGCGGGCGGGCGGGTAGGAATAAACACAGACGCGGGCGACGGGAAAAGAGAGCGGCTGAAAGCTTAAGCATCTTGGCAAGGCTTGTGCTGCCTGCTCGATTGAGAGGCATCGCCCCTATTTTAAGACGATTTTTAAGTGGGTCTGAGGATCCTCCTGTCTGCAGTTCTCTGTGTACCAGCGGCTGGAAGCTGACCCCACGCTGGGCAGGAGGGACCGTCTCCCTGTGTGCCCAACGCGGCCACTGCCAGTCCCTCAGATGGCACGGGCAAAATGTGACCCACCCGAGCTCTCCGAGGAGGAGCGGGGGTTAATCAGCTGTGTGCCTTCTCCAAGGCACTTGGTCTCATTTATCATCCCCCAGGATGGCGGGTTTGAAGGCTGGGATATAGGGCTGGCATCAGGGTGGGGGACACTGAGTGTGTGAATAAAAGTACTTCTCAGTCTGGAAAAAACAGTGTTTTCTTACTTGGAATAGCTCGCAAATCCTAAATAGTAATACTGTATAAATGTGTGAATGTCTTGAAAATATATGAAGGCCCTCTCTCCCACTGAAGGTAAGGTTCGTGATGGGAGAGGAACGGCTGCTGGTGTGGGCTGTGCTGGGGAAGGGCAGAGGGGCACGTAGAGCGAGGGAATGGATGTGAAGCCACGGGCTTGCGCGTGGGAGCAGCGGTTCCCAGGCTGTGCTCAGCAGACCCCTTATCCTGTCTTACATTAAGCATTTGTTGTTTAGGTAATGCGGAAAGTTTGGGATCTTCTGACATTGGAGAGTCAAACATTCCTAATGGCTCATTCCTGACCTGATGGATAACCTTGGGGTTGGAGCTTTGCCTCCTCCTCTGGCTCTCCCCACCTGTGATAACCGGCATAATGACATTTCCTGCTGTCTGTAGTGCAAGCGCCGGCATGGAGAGCTGCAAATTAAACGGGGATGCTTCGCCGGGCTAGGATGCAGGAGGCTCCGCTCATGGTTCCGGCCGAGGGAGGCGATGCGTGAGGTTGCACAAGACTTGGCGCATCCTTTGTCTCCACTTCTTTAGGCGATATCCTCTTTGGGAAGAGACTAGCCCGCGGTGAGGACCAGATGTATGTTAAGCCCTTGGGGCCATATTGAAATGCAAATGGAAATGAAATAGTGTCTTTCTTCCAAGGGCTGTGATGGTGGTGTAAAGATGAGACCGCCGCGTTAGTAGACTCTGCGCATCAAAAGGGGATGGCTGGGTGTCAGCCCTGGCGATGCTTTGTCCTGTTGGGAAACCTGCATGCAACGCAATGTTGCGTTTGGGGTTTTGAGGTCATTGTTACACAGATTATTTAAGCCTGGATGCATCTTTAGCTGGACTTTGTCTAAAAAATAAACATAGCCAGGGCTGTTTTCCAGTCATCAGCTAAACAGCCAGATCGAGGGCTTGAGTCAGCGATCCTTGCAAAATGTTACTGGCTGTCTTCAAAAACATTTCCTAACACTTTCTGCTTTTGAAAATGTAATCGTGCATAAAGTGATGCACGTTATTTTTACTTCACAAACGATTCTGATGCCTGGACCTTGTGTGTGTGCGTGTCTTGGCTCTGCTTCTCGCTTGTGTGTATGGTGCTCTGCTTCCTACGTGCATCCACGTGTGCCTGAGATGGCAACATAAGATGAGACTAGTCCTCTTCCAAGAATAAAAATTATCTCCTTCTGAAAAACCAGTGGCACAGGGACAGGAGTTATATTTTTGCTGTGCTGGGGATGTGTGGCTTGTATCAGCACAGCTAACAGACAGTCCGTATCCCACTGGAAAAGCCTGCTGTAAACACGGGGCTCCAGCTCTTGCTGCAAGGCTTGTAGGTCTGCCCTTGCTTTTGATTCAATCCATAGAACTGCTGCTCAGTAGAAATGCCAGTGTGGTTCAGATTTTGCGGTGAGATAGCTAATTCCCATTAGTTATTCCGAGTTAGAAACATACCTTTTATGGCAAGGAGGACAATATGTTAAGTCGTTGCTGTGCCAAGATCAAAGGTGGTTGGTTGTGAGACGCCAGCTTGGACTGAGCACTATAGTGACTTCTCCTCTCTGCTTAGATTTTTCAAAACTGGGTGGTGGCTTCTCGATACTTCATGTGAGACATTTTAAACATTATTTTGTCCTCTTGAGAATTGGGCACCTTTTCAAGATAGCTTAGGCTGGCTGTCCTATATGAAAATCTTTATTCCCATTGAAACTGTTGACCCACATCTTCTTCCAGAATACAGCTGGACAGGCACGGTGGCTTCCTCTGCTTCCATGTAAAGGTCATTTATGATGTGTTGTTAATGAATAATTAATACGGCATGTTTCCATCTTTAAATGGCAGGGGCATCCTTGCTACATAAAACATTAAAAGCTTGTTAAGATGGGAAATACCAATGAACAGGTGAAAACCCCTTGCAAAATCTCTGTCCATTGGGAAAGGGACTCAGGCGTTGATCTGAAGGGGAGTGGGGATGGGCTGTGGCAGGGAGGAGCTTGTGGAGGCTTTGTGTCCTTCTCCCAGCAGCTGTTGGCTCCAAATGGCACTTCTGGGCTCGGGGCAGTTGTTCGAAGGGATTGGGTTCCCTGAATCCCAATATTAAAAGAAATGTCTGTCTGGATAGGTCAAATGGAAATCAAGAGCTAAGTCACAGTCAATGACAAACTGCATTTGGTTTACCAATAGCTGCTTGGGCCTTGCAATGTTTGAAGTATTTTTAAATTACTTTTTTTAGTTTGAAGATGTTTAGTATAGGAAATGGACAACGGCCAGAATGGGCCAGAACAGAAGCCCACCCTGCCTGGTGGCCTGACCCTGTCTATTGCCAAAAGACGCCCGGGGAAGAACGGCAGAACAAGCAACGGCAGAACATTATGGGGCCATAACATTAAGAACATTATCTTCTGAAAAGAAGTTCCCCACATCGCCTGCCCTTTGCTTGAGGAACCGCCTTCTCCAGGTTTGTTTTGAACCTGAATCCCACCAGCTGTGATGGTTTCACTCTTCATCACTTGTTCATGGCTTGTTTCACTCTTTGTCAGTTGTCTCACCCTTGCAAAGTAGGGGCCGTCTTAGAGATGGAGGAGACTGATGAGCAATATTATTCTGCAGTCTTAATTCAGCATGAAGAAGAGAGCATCTTAGTGCTCACCAGAGGTCCCAGGGTAGCTAGAACAATAGCTCATGCTTTGCTGGGGTTATTACATTAAAGAAAGTGAGTCCTGTACTGAAGTATTTACATTGAAAAGCTTGAACTGTGACGTGATACCCAGGGGAAATCTGTACTTGTAGTGGTGGGTTAAACCCTCCTATAGTCTTTATCTTTGTCCCCACCTTAAAAAGAGACGTATAAAAGGAGGAGAGTTGCTTGGCCTTGTTGCTGCCTGGCCTGGGGCAGGTGTGTTCACCTGTTTGTCAGTGTGGAAGCAGATGGACGGTCCTGCACTCTCTGAAAAGTTATCAAAAGCTTTGTTTGCTCTTCTCGGATAGCTGCAACACCTTACCAAAGTTCAGGGAAACTGGCTGAAGAGCACCGAGACCCGTGTGTTTAAACCTAGTGAGTAGCTTAGTGCTTTTATTGCTCAACCGGCTGCTGTCACGGTGAAACTTTTCACGTTGCCTTGGAATTTATTTAGAGAAAAATGGAATTTATTGGTGGTATGTCTTCCATTTTTGTTCCTGCTGATTAACAGGAGTATACGGTAATGTTTTATATAGTACCTTTTTATTAGAGAGGTGGGAGTAGTTTGCACGCTTGTGTCCCTGGGTATATCTGAGCAGGGGGAGGCAGTGAGAAGATGTGTTCAGGGTTGCAGTTTGCTCATCTCTGCGTAGCTGCCAGACCTCTGTGTGTATGTTCCTGCAGGCACCTCTCTCGTCTTACAACAGGCACCATGCACATGGAAGTAAACAAGTGATTATTGCATCTTGCTGATGAAGCTCTTGAGGAGAAAGGAAAGGGTTTGACTGCAGCCTAAAATGATCATGTTGCAGGTTATGGAGGGAGCGCTTTAAAGATTTTTTGCAAGGTGGTTTAAACAAGTATGAATTGATCCTTGGTTGCCCTCTTACTGAAATCTGGAGGAGAGGGAAGAGAAAGAAATAGAAAGAAACTTCAAGTTTTGAAATGGTTTGCTCTGTCAAGGTCAAGGTCTGACCTGTTCTCTGATAGCAGGAAAGGTCTCTCTACTGAGTGTTCAGGTTAGTAGGAGGAGGATTTATATAAAATGATTGCTTAGAAATTCAACCAGATCTTACATAGCAGTTCAGACGTCAACGCCTGTTGACATTCCTTTATATCTACAGGGAAACCAAGGCATGGCAAGTCAGGGGGAAACGTGGGGCAGTTAGTGGCCTTGTGGCGGAATCAGGATGGTGACTTTGGCAGCAGAGCAGTGCTGTGTGCTCTGGATCACAGCTGGTAACACTCCACATGGTGAGGATCACGAGGGATTGAACATCCTCTTGTCACCCCAACTGCTGAACAGTTGTGTGATCGAGGCTGGCAACCATATACTATATACTGTTGGTTTTCTTTCAGATACCCAACTGTCTCCATTATAGAATCACAGAACAGTTTGGGTTGGAAGGGACCTTCAAAGATCATCTAGTCCACACCCCCCCGCCATGGGCAGGAACATCTTTCATTAGATCAGATTGATCAAAGCCTCATCCAACCTGGCCTTGCAGGGATGTGGCATCCGCAACTTCTCCGGGCAACTTGGGCCAGTGTCTCACCACCCTCATCATAAAAAATCTGTGCCTTATATCCGATCTAAACCTACCCTCTTTCAGTTTGAGACCACTGCTCCTTGTCCTGTCACTACAGGCCTTGGTAAAAAGTCTCTCTCCGTCTTTCTTGTAAGCCTCCGTTACACATTGAAAGGCTGCAATAAGGTCTCTCCACAGCCTTGTCTTCTCTTGGGTTCTCATTGCATTTCCAGTGATAGATCCCTCTAAATACTTGTGGTATCCCTGAAAGTGCCCAGACAAGGGCACCTCCATCTCCTTATTCTCATCCATCAGCATCTGAATACATGGGAGCAGCATGAGATGGGGCTTGTGGAGTTTCCCACTTGGCTGAGGTTAGGAAATTGTCTAGGAGTACAGTAGTGAATCTTAGAATATTACTTTATGTTGTTTTACGTAATACTGGAGCCTGGTCACCATGGGAACGGGCATCTAAATAGAAAGTTGAACTGGAAGGGAATGTACCCAGTTTCTGGGGGGGAGTTATTGAGCTCATGTCATCCAGAAAGCTCGGACACGGATGGAGGGTAGGTGCTTCTCCTTCCATGCCATGTGTGCACTTTGGTCCAAAGTGTTTTAGTCTTCCTTATGGCTTGAGAAAACCATAAAACACCAGGAAGGAGAAGACCTGTCCAAGAGCACACAATTATTTTATTGCTTTCTGCCTGTGAAACAGGCAGAGTTTCAACTTTCTAGGACAATCTGCTCAGAAACATTTTTATTTCAAAGTGGAATCCAGACACTGGTGTGAGTGCATGTAATCAAGATGAAAGCTAATAGGTGACTTTATTTCCCTCCCCCCCACCCCCGGCCTTTGCATAATATCCCTTCAGCATCTCTTTTATAACTTGTCTTTAGAGAATCACTGCAGTTATCCAGCCATTTCTTCCATGCCTTTCATTATTGTAACAGAAACAATCACTGGAAATTGCATGATGGTATTGGATTGTGCTACATTCCTTCCTCAGGTCATTTGACAGGAGCTTTTTTCAATAGACCCAAAGGAGAAAGGTACATTTCTGTAAACATGAGACAAGTCCTCGATGTGCTGTGGCCACTTGGGAGAAAACTCCATTGTACAAGAGGCTTTTAAAATTGCTCATGTGGGATTTGCCATTAAAAGTGTAAAGACGGGAGAAATGGACTTCTCATTCGGCCGACAACTTGCTTCTCATCCTCTGAAGAATTTTAGGAATGTCTTTACTTCCTTTTGGAGAGCGTAAGGCTAGTGTGTGATTGCAAGGGCTAGAGAGTTGCTTTTCTACCCGCCTCCCTTCTCTTTGCTAGGTTCAGCTGCCTTTGCATGTTTTCACTGAAGCTTGTTAACTCTTGAAATACCAGCGTACACTGGGGAAGGAGGCTTTTAAAAGGCAGTGGTTTCTTCTGCAAAGCCTGAATGATCTGAAGATCTAGGACGTAACGTAAAAGTTCTCGCTCGCTTCAAGGAGTTATCAAGTATTTTCATACACACTGCTGTGGGCTGGACTGAGGGAGCTCTGGCTGGGATGGGGTAACACGTGCTTGTCTTCCCTCAGCGCGACTCTGGCTATAGACTGTGTGAGTGCTTGTTTGCGCGCTGCACTTTGATCATATTCTTACCCTTTGAGCGAAAATGCCCCCGGGGTGTGAGGGCGTCGGTGATCGCTCACCTGCTGGGGAGCACAGGTTGGACTGGCAGCTACAATTGCCAATGCTTTATTCTCTAGAACACAGAGAAATACGGGAATTTTGTCATACTGCAGTTTTGTATAATATGCAAATGGTCTTTGCCCAAAAGGGCTTAATTATCCATCAATACACCAAACCCTCCAGCATGCTGTTGGAAGCCATGGGCTTTGGTGCGAGGCAGGGCTCTAGGTAAAAACCTGAGCATGGTGCCCCTCATCCCCCGCGTGGTCTGCAGTGGTGCTTCTTGCTGAAGCCCTTGCTAGAAAGTAGAAGTTTGGTTTGCTCAGGGGCGTAAAGGAAAGACTCCAGTTGGGATCAGCCAACAAATGTCGCTCATCACACTGGAACTGAGGTTTCAACTTATATGTCTGGTAAGATTTTTCTCTCTGCCACTGCCTCCCCTTCAGCTGGCTGGCAAGGAGGAGCTCAGTGCTTGTAAAGCTGCAGAGTAGCAGAAAGGTCATCTGAGAAAGCTGATTTCTAGATAGAGAGAATCATCATCTACTGACAGAGCTATCAAATTAATTCTTCCCCGAGTTTCCCACTTGCTCATGTAATCTGCTGATTAAGTGAGTCATCTCAATGGTCTATTTGAATTTTGGTCGATGATGGAGTTTAAAACAGTGATTTTGAACCCTGTCCCACAGTTCAGAGTGATTGTCATTTTTTATTTCCTTTCTTCTTCCACCCTGCTGAGAAAGCTGCCCAACTCCGAGCTTTGATTATTCGAGTGGAAAAGGGTGACAAGAAGACAAACAAACATCATTTAGTTCTTGGGGGCACGCTTTCCTGATGCTTGACCTTTTGGACTTCCAACATCTTCTTGTCCATTTACATGCATTACAGTTTTTCCAATTACCAGTGAATTAAATTTGGAATTGTGGTATTTGGAAATGTCAAGCAGAATCAATAGAAAAGCACTCGGGGCCCAATCTTAGTAGACTCAGCACATTTTAAAGCATATTTGAAATGTCCCCGCTGATAAATCTCGGAGGACCATGTGTAGATCATGAATTGAGGTGCTGCCGTTGGGGCACCGAAGCGCGCTGCGGCTCACCAGGTGGGCTGGGGCGTGTTGGGCACACGTCAGTCTCTCCCCGGAGAAGACCGTGGAAACCGGGAGCTCGGAAAGGCATTTCTGCTGGTGGCAGCGGCATGGGAGGATGAGGACAGTGGGATGGAGCAGGCACGTGTGAAGAGCTGGGAAAGGTATTGCCACGTGGTTATTGCTGTTCCTTAAATCTCTGCTCTCCACCAGGAGATGCTCCCGTATCCTCATCCCTTTGCCTGGAAGGAGATTTCTTTTGTAGGATTGCTTTGAAAGCTTTTCAAAACTTCGCTGTGCGTGGGGAAAATATTTATGAACATACATGATTTCACTTCCTCCTCCCATGCTCTTTGGAGACCTCATGCTGGCTCCTGAGGAGAACGGGAGAGAACAAATGATTATGTTTGAAATGTCATTGCAGAATTTGCTGCATATTTTACTTAGTGATTTGTGGTATCTGGTCAAAATCTGCTCTCTCTTCGATTTTTTTAGGAGTGTAATTGGAAATATCTTAATCTTGTCATTAAACTTTAATATTTTCCATCACTGAGGCTGCAAAGTTTGGGGGCTCAGACAACCTTCTTGGTGGCTCATTTACACAGTGCTTAGCCCATGAGGGTCCATTTTTCATGCCGGAGAGGAGTCATTGCTGTTACAAGACAAATAAATGGTCTGCTTAATGCTTTTATAAATGCATACTTCAAATTTAAGGAAAAAATATCCAAATAATTATATGCTTATTTTAAAACTCATGGTTTGGGGGGAAAATGCGACACATCCTCTATGGAAATCCTGTATGGAGCAAGGCATTTTCTTGGTGTAGCAGTGCAAAGGAAGCCAGGAGGTGTCTCCTAACGAGCAGAATGGATGGAGGAGCAGTCACAAGCTACGCTGGTGGCTGAGGTCCTGCACGAGGTGACATCCTTGAGGACGGTCACACGCGGAGAGTCAGCAGCTCGGCATCTCAGGAGGTTTGGTGGGTGGTCGGTCTGCAGCTTCCCGCGTTCTCCTCCGCCCTGCGTGCAGGCAGGCAGTCGGTGGCAGGTGCCTTTCTGGATGCGTAGCTTTCTGTTCATCCAGGCTGACTTGATTTTGTTTTTATCCTCTTGGGTGTAGCGGAGGAGTGTGTGTATCTGTATTAAAAAAAAGAAAAAAAGATGGAGAAATTAGGCCTTTTTTGTGTGTTATTACTAATCCGGTTTGAGCTCTGCTGTCCAAATTGCCTCGTTTGTGACCCAAAGTGCATTTAAACATGAACTGCAGAAGCACGACGGCATTAAATGCTTTTGATTGATCTCCCTGATGGTTTTATTAAAGAACTAAAACCTTTTTTGGGGGAGACAGGCACAGTTAGCAATGCGAAGGGAGAAATCTAATTACATTTTGGCTTTGTCCTTAACTGAAATGCTACAAAATAGGATTTTTCTAATGGATAACTAAAATGATCTCTTCTTTAAATAAAATATAGAAATGACCAGCTGAGTTCAAGTCAAAAATGCACTGCTTCCAAAAATTGATTAACTGCTGGCAACGTTGCTGTCCTGCTGCACACCAGTCCAGCCAGTGACCTGGCCAAACCTCCTTGGATCGCTCTGCCTGGCCAGAGGAATGATTTACTAAACCTTTTCCTGAGTGATCCTCCCCTTTGGGCCAAGAGATTAATCTCATCAGCTCTGTGTGTGTGTGTGCGTACACGCTCAGTATTTCACTACATCGCGTAACACTGTCATCTCACTCAGCTCCGTCTTCCCTAAACAGGAATCTGCCTGGTTTTATGGACTTGTAAGGAGCTGGGATGCTGTATGTCCTTCTCTGCATCCTTCTTCTATCCACGCTATTCCATTTAAAATACCAGGGAAATTATTCAGAAGAATTAAATCTTTATTGCATCCTTTCCCCAAGCTGGTAGTAATGACTCTTCAAACATGCTCCCTATATTTTACAAAACAGGTTTTACTAGCGGTTTGGGGCAAAATTCTAATAAAGATCTAATTATTTTGAATAATTTCCTTGTTATCTTTTACTGACTTAAGCCCAAGTTAAAAAAGAGATATGGGGGGGGGGTTGCTACACAGATGTCCGTGGAAGCTGTGAAGCGTGAGTCATGGTGTGAATATAGAAGCCCTGAGTTGTCATCCCTGGTGAGCAGGGAGGATGTATTTCTTAATATTAAAGTTCCTTTTTTAATTTTAAAAGAAAATGACTTAAAGCCTCCTGTCCTTTTGAGACTGGTTGTCAATGGCATCATTGCAGGTTACCATGGCAATATATGCTGAGATAATAGATTAACAGCCATTGATTGACTAGAAAACTTAGAGCTCTTTTATTGTGGGATATGCCAAATGTATTGACAGAAAACAGAATTCCAAGTAATATCCTCCCTTGGCGTTACACCGGTGCCGTTCTCGGTGCTGCATGGGCCTGTTTTTTACCTGATCTGGCTTAAGAACCAAAACATTTTGCAATAGTTTGATGCTTTACGTTGGTTTGGGGGTTTTTTAATTAGCCAGGGTACTGCCCATCCCAGCTAGAAGAGGCAAGCCCTGGGTATTTGGTGGCTCCGAGCCCGGGTGTACGCTGGCCATGGGGGTCCCCAAAGGCAGGTTGAAGTTTTGGGTTATTTCTGTCACATGGAGCTCCTCTCTGTTACATGGGGCTCCGCCGTTTCAAGGTTTTTGTGAAAGAATGGGGGATCCAAGCAAGGAGTCTTTAAATCCTCACGTACAGTTACGTACTTAACCGCAGATGTCATCGCTAGTTTGACGCTTTGCCTAAAAATGTATTTAGACCCTATTATTTAAGTACAGCAGGAATGAAATCACCCCGCTTGGGGAATAAGTGCTGGAGCAACGCTTACTAATTGCAGATTCATTATCGGCTCTGTAGAGATGCAACTGGGTGGTCTCTCCAGAGCAACATTTTCCAAACTTTCCCAGTTGCAGACCTTCCCTCTGGCTTGACTTTGGGATCCGGAATGCTAGCTTACAGCTATTTGGGTTTCTTTTAATTTGCCAGCCCTGCACATAACTTCTGGGCAGGTGTCTGGGAGAGGGAGAGCTGGGGGGCAGCACTCTTCTTTCCCTGCCTTCCCTGTCTCCCCAGTGGCTCCCAGTGTGCTCTACACATGCTTGGATCGTGGTGTTCCTCCCCAGAGGATGTGCCAAAATGCAACCCTGGGTTCAGAGGCGGCTGGTTTAGCATCCCGGCAGGCGCTGAGCAATGGCAAGGGGCGGGCTGCAAGGTGAGCGCCAGCAGCAGCCTCTCATTTCCCAGCTCCGCTCAACCATGCCGTGGTTTGAGGGATAGCTCTTGAAAACAAACCCAAACCTCAAACAAAAGGGCCCGACTTTCATAATCACACATGCAAGAATGCATCCGCAGTTGCTTAATTGCTACATGCAATTACCCTCCAAATTAGAGGGCAATTACCCCAATTCAGTGTACAATCTCTGTCATTTTATATTATAAAATTACATGTACAAATAGCTATATAGGGACATAACCAAGTGTTTGCAAATAACTTCGGTTGCATACACAGTTTCATGTATAAAGCCCGGTGGTTTTGACAGTTAGGCAAACAGACTGTCTGGTAAATCACTCAGTGTTTATGCAGACTATTTTGACACATCCCATCTTTTCGTATATACTTTCATTTTAGGTTTTAAAAAGGGGACGGGCAGAGATAAAGAGCTGAGATTTATAGCAGCCTTCAGCCTCGGGGAAGATATTCCCTATGTATCTAATTACGAGTTTAGGAGCCCAGCAACTGCTAACACCTAGACCTGGAGTTGCTACACTGGATCTTGGCTATAATTTAGCAGCTGTTGGATAATGACACAGCCTCAGTGATCTGTCGGCAGCTCCAAATTAGGAGAGCAGAGTTTAGCCTCAGATCAGCAGCAAGGTCCCATGCCTCAGCAGGCTTGAAGTCCTCTAGTTCAAGAGGACCCTTTTTAATGAGCTCCCTCTGTGCCTTGCAACTCCCAAGTAGAGGAGAGAGGTCTCCCCGCGTTGCACGGTGTTTCGACTGCCCTTTCCATCATTACGTGCCTCGGATAGGTGCTGGGGGTCTTGCTCGGCAAAAACCTAGTGATGCTTCAGTCATTTGGAGCAGAAAATTGACCCAGGGGAATAGGCGTAATGATAGTTTCTCAGGGCTGAGGTCAAAAAGTTGGCTTCCACCCCAAAAATGGGTGGTGGTGGGTAGACTCCCTTCTCCCTTCGTGATGTGTTGGGAGTTATTTGGGCTTGGCGATGTTTCGTGTGAAGGTATTTGTGTGCGGCTTTTGTTTGATGAAGGTGTTGGGAGAAGCCACTCTGCGTCATCTCCCAAGCGCTGGGTGGATGCAGTGGGATGCCAGAAACCCACCTGCTCCTGCAAAGCCTAATTCTGCCTTAGACTTCAATTTCAAACAGGACTTCAGACTTAGAATCAGAGAATCATAGAATCACTTGGGTTGAAAGAGACCTTCAAGATCATCGAGTCCAACCATAACCTACACTACCAAAAGCACCCCTAAACCATGTCCCTCAACACCACGTCCACCCGCCTTTTAAATACCTCCAGGTATGGCGATTCCACCGCCTCCCTGGGCAGCCTGTTCCAATGCCTGATAACCCTTTCAGTAAAGAAGTTTTTCCTAATATCCAATCTAAACCTCCCCTGGCACAACTTGAGGCTGTTTCCTCTTGTCCTGTCGCTTGTTATTTGGGAGAAGAGACTGACCCCCACCTGGCTACACCCTCCTTTCAGGGAGTTGTAGAGAGTGAGAAGGTCTCCCCTCAACCTTCTCTTCTCCAGGCTAAACAATCCCAACTCTCTCAGCCTTATAAGACTTGTTCTCCAGACCCCTCACCAGCTTCGTTGCCCTTCTCTGGACATGTTCCAGCACCTCAATGTCCCTCTGATACTGCGGTGCCCAAAACTGAACACAGTGCTCAAGCTGCGACCTCACCAGTGCTGAGTACAGGGGCATAATCACTTCCCTGCTCCTGCTGGACACACCATTCTTGACTTCGTTCTTTAAATGACTATTTGTGGATCGTGGTATAAAAACGATTATCGTTTCTGCCCGGCTGCTGACAGGAGGCTGTTTTCCGTGGAGAGAACTGGGGCTGGTGGCAGGCAGCACTGCTGGAGATGCCATGCTCCTGCCCAACATGCGCACTCCTGTTTTGCTTGCTCAGCGTTTCCCGCAAAGCACTGCCTGTGCAGCGAGGCGGCTCTGCCTGCCGTGGTTTCTGCCGACACGGTTGAAACATCTCCCCTGCAAAATGCATATGCGTGGCAGGGGCCAGCAGATCCCACCAACGTTTGTACCTCTTGCCTGTACCTAATGGGAGTCCCTGCCGAGCAGGAAACAGCTTTTTTTCCCCGACTTTCGCTTTGTGGCTGGAGGAGTTGGGTTAGGTGGGAGGGGAACAGGGGCACAATGAATTAAACCAAGTTCCAACAGCGATCTTCAAACACTTGCTTAGCAAATGTTTTATATCTCCTTCCGCCCAAGTCGTGTTGACTTCCTGCCAAAAGCCAAGCAGCTCCCCGGTACGTTTATTTTCCACCCCACAGGAGCAGGGTGTCCTTTCCAGGCAATGCCAGCAAATGAAGGAGGTCAGAAGCTTTCCTACCACGTACCGATGCTGGTATGAAGGAGACGGCAAGAGCGTCGTGGGGAGGGAAGGGCAGGAGCAGGGGGACGCTGCCCCCCTCAACGTGTGGTTTGTGACTGCACCCAAAGACTTTTGTTTCAGGAAAACCTTTTTGTGGCCGAAATTAATCCTGTCCCTTCCCTCAGCTGCTCAGGTTTGGTTCAGCACCTCCCTTGAGCCAAGTGGTGCTGCTGGGCATTGAGGGAAGCCCACTGAAGTCCAACCCAGCCTTTCTTGTGCTAACGCATCAGCTGTGGCTGGTGGAAAGAGCCAAGCACTTCCTGCCCCTATTTTGGGGCAATACCCTCCCATTTTTGTTGCAACTTGAAATGGGAAGCAGCACATGGTTGATCTGTGCCTCTTCCACCTGTGTTGCTCTGCAGAAGTGTCCAGCTTGGCTTTTCTTATGCACCTTGGGGGAATGGGCACTTCCATATCCATTGCCCAAGGCAGGAAGAGGAGGCAGGAGAACCCTCGTGGCTTCCTGGAGATGCAGGAGCAGAGCTCAGATTTCCTCTTCTTAGTTACCACCACCCCACCATTCTCCCTCAAAGGGACAAACCCCTGTTTCAGTTCCCCCCTCCCTCCATTCAGTTGAGGGTTTGAGCACAGCGAGTGCCGATAAGACAGTTACTCAGTTAGGTCCAAACTTTGGTCTCTGCGTGATCTATTACAGAGCGAGGTGTGAGTGTTTCTTGATGAGCTAAAGCAGCAGGTAAATTAACACCCAGTCCTGGAGCTGTGCCCCTTCCTGCTGAGACTGCCTTGGGCACGAACAAACAGAAGGGTTTCTTGCAGCCCTGAGCACCCAGCGGGGATGAGGATCCTTCCCAAATGGCTTTTTAAAAAGATCTCCAAGCAGGTTTTGAAAGTGTCTCCTTAATGCAGGTATCCTTAGGAGCTGTTTTAAGGAAAACATACATACATTTAGTCATCCAAAAACTTTATACATGCTTTTACTCAACTCATCTAAACTTTGACAGTGGGGAAAAAAAACTGCGAAAGGCCTTTTTCCTGGCACGGTTGCTGTTTGCAGAGTTGGGCTTGCGTGTTTGCAAGCAGATCTTAGTCTTCAGCTGAAACTTGTTCCAGAAAAGACAACTGTCTTGGGGGAAGGGAGCCTGGGCTCAGCAGAGGATTTAGCAGCCTCTGTTTGCTGGTCCCAGAGCTGATAAAGCTCCCGCTTCACATCTTTTTAACATTCCCTTTTTCAAAGCACGGTGGAAGCATCAAATCTCACCGCAGCTCTGGGCCTTGCATTGGCCTTCGTTGCAGGTGGAGAAAACAGAGGCTGCACAGTATTGCTCGAGGTTAAGAGACGGAGGTGGCTGAGCCAGGATTAGATTTTGGGGCTGCTTCCCAGGCAAATGGCTCATCAAACCTTGCTGCTTTCTGGGAGGTTGGCTTGGGGAAGGAAAGGAAATTCCCATCTGGAGCAAAAGCAGGATTAGGTTTGAGATCATGGAAATAATATGACGAAATCAATTTCCAGGACTGGACCAGAAGGTGATAGTGAGTACTAGCTATCAGGTATCAGCTGGAAGCCATGTGACGTATTGCAATGAAGCTAAGATATTTGCTCGTTCCTTTATAAATAAAAAGATACCACCCTCCCCACACACCAGACAATGCTCCTTCACTTTCCTGCTGATCCAACGAGTATTTAGCAAAAATGCTTAATCTGCCCTAACAAAGTGTGGTTTAAGTATCAAGAGAACAAATATCAAGGCTTTAACAAGAAGTGTCAATATTGACACTGTTCTGTGTTGTGGGATATTGGTAGGTTGTTTTTATTATAGTAAGCAACTTGTCAGAGGAAAACTCAGATGGAGCTTTGCAAGTGCCGATAAAACCTGCAGGTGCTATTGAAATAGAGCTCTTGTTCGTGTGTGCTTTGAATATAATTTCCAGTTTCAGAAGTCAGCTTTGTGACTTTCTCATAGCCCTCCTGCCTTTCAGTCTCTCCCACGATGCAGATTAAACATTCTTCCCAAAAAAGGAAGGACTAAACACCTCTTCAACTTGCAGAGGGATCTTCCTCGTCTGATGAGTTTGCTCCGTAACATAAAAATTACCCGCCGCTGAGTCCAGGTATCAGTATCAGGTTGAACGCATCAACCCTAGCTTGTGCAGAAACCATGGTTTCTCCTGCTACCTCCTTGCAGCTTCACTTCTGCTCCGTCCCAGGTCATCTGCACTCCTTACATGATGCCTGTTGGCAGCAGAAGGTTGATTCCCTACAGCAGATCAGGCTGCGTTCGCTAGCTTGAATGCAGTCTCTAGCTCAAGGGCCATCTCCAAAGTGTTTTCCATGAACTGCGTAATTGGAGATGAATCATGCCACCAGGTAGCACCTTGCAGACTTGGCAATTTGAGGAATTTCAGGCTGTGGAAAGGCAGGTCAGGCCCAGCTTCCTCCTCGCTTGGGACAAGTTGTTTAATCTTAGTGTGTTGGATCTTCAGTTGGAAATAATAATCCCTTCTCTGGCTGGCTTCGTGAGGGTACTTGCATCAGTAGTGGATGGGTGTTCAGGTATGGAAACGATGAAGCAATGGAAGGTATCTGGGGCCTGGAGCTGGTGCCTGTGCCCAGGCTGGGTGTTTTCTCTGGTGTCTGTAAGCCACTCACTGCCCAGTGTCTTAGGAAGACTGAATTGCATCACCTTCTAGAGACCTTTCAGAAGTGGCTGCTTAGCCACGTTGAGTGGGAGTCACAGGCTGCATTGCATTTAGGTCGTCCAGCCGTGGCCCTCACTGCCTTAATCTCAATATAAAGGTTGCACAGCCTTTGGAGAAGATAAAGTCATGAAAGCACTGCAGAATTTTCCAGTCAGAAACTTTGTTCTGTGCTTTGCAAAGGTCTGGCTATTCTGGGAGTGCAGCACTTTCATTTCACCGTCCTATGGGACCCATTCTTGTTTTCTACCCGGTTGTCAACACATTTTATTGGGATACCTACGTTTTCCATGATTGCAATTCATCAAAATAATGGCCAGGTCTGGCCTTGCCTTAGGTTGGGTATTCCCAAAGAGAGATGGCTGCAGGGCATCTCAGGATTTACAACATTACAAGCTTCATGGTACCTTTTCTGGGTGTCTGCTTACATGTTGTGTGTTTGTTCAATTCTTCTCATTTGAAACTGGGCCTCAAAATGCTGCAAAGCAGAATATTTCCAAATGAATAGAGGATTTCTAAGGCTTAGCATAAACCGGTCACCTGCAGATATCAGCATTGCCTTACTCGTCTCTGTTCCTAATGGATGTGTCTGTAACCGTGTTTCAGTTCTGTGCCATGGTGGCCATGTAGGAATTCATAGAATCATAGAATCACTTGGGTTGGAAGAGACCTTCAAGATCATCGAGTCCAACCATAAATCTATGCCAAAACCACCCCTAAACCATGTCCCTCAGCACCACATCTGCCCGTCTTTTAAATACCTCCAGGGATGGCAGTTCACTCAATTGTTTCACTTGGGGCAGTAGGAACTCCTCAGTCCTTTTGTACAAGGCTCCAATGGGGGAAAGACTCACAGGCTTTGGAGACTCCTTGGTTTGTGGTGGTCAGACATCTGTTTGGGATGGCCAGAGTTATTTGGGAAACAGAGTTGCTTTTTGCTGAAGGTCTTGCTTGGGTAGGAGAGGTAGCATGAGCTGACAACTGCAGCTAAAAGCCTGGCATTTATTGTACGGAGACTCATCCAAATAAGCCTGAACTGGGATCTAAGTGAGGAATAGGTCCTCCTGTGCAGGATGAATATTATCTATTCTCAGTTACATCCTACTGACGTAAGAAACCATTTATTTTTAGGTGGTGTTTCCTGAAATAGCGGTGGAGAGGGAGGGTGACTGTGTTGTGTGACATCCCAGGAGGCTGTCTTTCCTAAACAGGGTTTCTGTGGTTAGAAGGTACTGGGTATGGGGTTTACATCCCCCTGTTTGTGTCCTGTGGTTGAAGCGCTGGCCGGAGGAGACCTGACGGGGGTCTCAGCTGGGCTCGTGACTTCTCTATGAGCTCCTGTTGTGAGCATAGGCAAACCTGACCTCTCTGTTCCCCACCTCACACCAGCAAAGGAGAATAACCCTCCACAGCGTGCCGAAGCTCACGATGAGCTGCTTAGCTCCCAGGGAGGCAAATGTGTGCATCACCTAAAGCACAGCCAGTGGAGATGTGTCTCCCGGGATCTGTTTCCGATTTTGCTTGAACGTACTTGGGGTTTGCATTTCGCTTCAGGACCAGGCCATGGGGAGGCTGAGACAAGGGAATGCATTTACTACAACGCCAACTGGGAGTTGGAAAAGACCAACCAGAGCGGCGTGGAGCGCTGCGAGGGGGAGAAGGACAAGCGGCTCCACTGCTACGCGTCCTGGAGAAACAACTCGGGCTCCATTGAGCTGGTGAAGAAAGGCTGCTGGTTAGACGACTTCAACTGTTACGACAGGTAATAGCTTAACTGTTTTTTTTTCTGAATACATGTTTAATTGTTCCTCTAAGTGCAAAGGCTCATGATTTTTGCATCGAGGAAAAGAAGGCAAGTCCAAGTCAATTGGCCCATTCATCCCCTGTAATTACTTCTGTTGCTAATGCAGCTCTCAGAATTGTTACTTATCTGTCTTGACTTTCTAAATAGAAGCTGCAAAAGGCGCTTTTAGGATTATTTTTTTCGTTGCTGTGGGTTTTTTCCTTAGCAAAGCTTTGATAATTCTGGCATGCGTTGAAAAACGTGTCCTGTACCATCAAATGAAGAGCAATATGTTCTTCCAAGAGCATTTGGCGATACAAAGGAAAACTTGGAATCATTTGGAGCTCTCTAGAAAAGCACAGATATCTGGGGGTGTTTAGAGGTTGAGATATTCTGGCGTTTGTGATGTTGCAAAAAGTTCCATTGTTGTTTGGCTGAGTGAAGAGCTGGGCCAGGAGAAAGAGTGGGGCAGCAAAGGCAATATGTGTGTTTGTGTGTCGCTGCCTGTAGTGAGCTGAAAAGGAGCGAGGTTATGCAGTACGAAGGCTCCAGCCTCATTTAATAGCTAGGAAAATAAACTAGTCTTTTCTCATTTCCCTTGATGCAATGCTTCAGAAGGCAAAAGAATTACAGCTAAAGAAAATAACCCTCTGAAGTTTCATAGTTTAAAAGGACAATGTTCAGTAGCTCTAGACTCGGTGTTTCTGTTAAAAAAAACCCCAATGACCAACCAACCAACGAACCCAAACCCAACGCTTTCAATAAGGATTAACAGAACATAAAATTCAAGGATTTCCCTTGATACAACACCAATGTAGGTTGATCTCACCTTTGTGCAATTCCCAGCTGCGCATCTTTGTAGCTTCTCATTCCAAAAGTTTCAGGACATCAGGTCCGAAGCTGTGGGGCTTAAGCCAGGACTAGGTTTGTCCCATGGCTGGAGAGTTTTCTCCCTTCAGCGCTGTACACTATCCCTGCTTTTGTGCCCGTTCTCTTAGCTTATCCCGACTGTGAATCGTTCCTCATCTTCCTTCTATTATTAGCGCTGGGGTTACTTTCCCACCACACCTATTCCCTTGCCAGTTGCGTAGCCAAGCTCTATATATAGTTAAATTTTTATTCTTTCCCGATAAATCAATCCTCCTTGGCCCATTAGTCATCTTAATGCCGATCCTTCTGAGAACAGAAGGTCACTCTAGTTTCCTACTTCCAAGCAGAAGTGTTTACTGTAAACAGATTTCGCCTTTCAGTGTCTGCTCTTGTATACAGTGACACTTGTATTGTCACTGAGTGTCTCTGTGCAGGGCTGTAGTGGTTCTTAAACTTTGTCGTAATGTGTTGCTCTGTTACAACAGTAAAAAGTTTCCAGGGCTCCTCACAAGCCTTTTTGCAGCCCTGGGGTTGAGCATCCATTATCCTGCAGCCTGATTCTTCAAAGCCACAGTTCCAGGAGCGAAGCTAAAAGATCTTCTGAGAATTAACAAACAGTGCAAGTGTTGAAAGCAACATTTGAAATAAAGGTTAGCTTTAATTAAATAAAGGTTGTTTAAATGGAGTCTTTCCTTTTTTTTTTTCCCTTGAGTGCCTTCGGCAGTCTTTCATGCAGGTAGTGTTGCATTCCAAGATGGCGAAAAGGGCTAAAAAGATGATTTTTCAATCGATTGTGCTGTGCTGATGCCCTTTCTGTCGCCTTTCTGTCGCTGCTGTGCCCTTTCAGCACCTGTGGATGCTGAGCTCCTGGGTGCAACCTCGGGAGATGCACCTGTACCTGTATCTGCAGGGCATGGTCCTGCTCTGCCAGGCTGCAGCTCCTTGGAGCACGGGCAGCACGTGCTGCTCCATGTCAAGCATTGCCTCCTCGTTGCTGGAAGGTGAAAAATTTAGTAGTGCAAGGGTTGGGACGGTGAAGGTGGTGGCTTCTTACTCTGTTCTTTATCTTAAGGAAACAAGAACATGGCATAAGTACATTTAAGGCTATAGGAAAAAGGTAGTGTTTAAATATTGCCTTGTGTGCTCTTCCTTTATTTACACAGCCCCACCGGCGAGATTGTGTTCGTGTTTCCTTGACGAGCACGTGAACCACTACGAAACATGCCCTCGCTGCCATAGAAAAATGTGTCATTCTCTCCTACTGTCTCGTTTGTAATATTTGCTAAGTATAACATGTCATATGTACCTGGATGGCTGCCCTGAGCACACACCAACTCAAAGACAGGGATAATGAATTGCAGATGTGGAGCAGGCTGTTTTCGCTCATTAGCTTGATTTCTTAACCAACAGATTTAGCAAAGGATGTGTTTTCTATTGAAGACTCCAATACTGATGCTGTTAAATCCAAATGGCTTGTTATCTGATTTCACGAAAAAGCATCTGGAAACATTGCTTAACTTGTTGAAACATCTTTGTTCATTTGAATAAGTCAAATCGCTGCTTTTTTTCTCTGAGGTTTGAAAAAAATAAAAGCCTGAAAAACAAACCAAGTGCTTCCTAGCTAAGACCTTGCAGGATACCTTTCAGTTATAGCCACTCGTTTTTTCCCCAAAAGGAATAAAGCACCAAAAACTACCCTGCTTTATGATGGAAGAGAGCCCTTTCCGTTCTTCTCGTGGCAGTATGTCAGCGATACCACAGAAAGGGAGGCTTGGCATGGGTTCATAAATGAGTAATAATGTCAAACACATATGATTGTTTTGCTATTTCCTCTGAGTGGTCAAAGGAAGGAAGTTATGCATATAATTTAGCCGGGCTTCAGGAAATAGTTTGATACAGTTCTCTGCGGAGAACAGCTCTGCAACCGTAACAGCTAAAAGCAGAGGATATCGTAGCAAATAGGTGGCAGGGAAGGGAAGCAGGACTTGAAGAAACAGAAAGAAAAGACTGCTAGAACGCTGCAAAAATCACCGCGCATCTCTTGGCATTGATCTGTGGGAGAGGGAGGATGTGTGGAAGTGGAGTTGGTCTGATCCGTGGAAGTCCCCTAACGCCTTGCACAGTGTGGAAGGAAACCTCAGCGCTGAGAAGGCTGTAGCGCTACCTGGATAACAGGCAGATACAAAAAATGAGAACTGCACCCTGGTTTTCGTAAAGGCTTTTGTGCAGGAACAAGTTTTTTAGAGGAGAAGGAGGTGGCACATGAAAATTAAAATTTAAACTTTTAAAAAAACCCCAAACCCGCAGCCTCTCTCCTACCTACAGCAAGACTCTAGTTGCTGCTGATGTCTGGTGCCTTTCTAGTGCGCGTAGTGATGCTCGAGGCTGGGAGAGCAGTCTTAGCTCAGCCCTCATCAGACGTGCTTTATGGCACAATCTTTAATTGCGTGATGAAATGCTCCTCTCCCCTGACAGCATGCGTACGGGCTGCGGGAAGGACACTGTTCAGGGAACGAGGCATCTCTCCGTCGTTTTTCTGCTTCTCATTCAGTTAGCGGCGGCGGCTGTTATTTATTACTCGCCTTCTAATGCCCTAGGTACATATGGAAGCATTTGTTTCCTTTACGGTCTTTTCAAGGGTCTTTGCTATCCACAGGGGTATTGAAGTGCCAAGTTGTTTTCTGTAAGTGGAGGCTGCCGATCAGTGCAGCGCAACAGCAGGAGAAGGCGTGTGGAGAAGACAATTCAGGGCAGGTCAGCTCCCAAAGACATGAAGGCAGGAGTTGGCTGACATTGTTTTTTCTCTTCCCTTCGTTGCCGTGTCTGTCGCTCCCTGACGCAGGCAGGAGTGCGTAGCCACAGAAGAAAACCCTCAAGTGTTTTTCTGCTGCTGCGAGGGCAACTATTGCAATGAGAAGTTTACCCATTTGCCTGAAGTCACCGGCCCAGAAGGTGAGTTGGGGTGGATGGGGAGTTGGGGTCTCTTCCGCTAGACGCAGTTTGTGATGCCTTTGAGTTGTTGCATGTTGAACAAAAAAATACATCCGACAGGATGCAAAGTACCATTTTGGTTACAAAGCCCAGAAATCCTCTGCTGGGATTCTTCAAGAATAGGTTTTTAGTAGTCCTTTAATAGTCCTCAACATAGAAAGGACATCAAACTGTTGGAACAGGTCCAGCAAAGGGCCACTAAGATGATTAGAGGGATGGAGCACCTCTCCTATGAGGACAGGCTGAGAGAGCTGGGGCTGTTCAGCCTGGAGAAGAGAAGGCTCCGGGGAGACCTGATAGCAGCCTTTCAGTATCTGAAGGGAGCCTACAGGAGAGCTGGAGAGGGACTCTTTGTCAGGAAGTCTAGTGCTAGGACAAGGGGTAATGGTTTTAAATTGGAAGAGGGGAGATTTAGATTAGATATTGGGAAGAAGTTCTTTACTGTGAGGGTGGTGAGGCACTGGAACAGGTTACCCGGGGAAGTTGTGGAGGCCCCATCCCTGCAAGTGTTTAAGGCCAGGCTGGATGGGGCTTTGAGCAACCTGCTGTAGTCAGAGGTGTCCCTGCCCATGGCAGGGGGGTTGGAACTTGATGATCTTTAAGGTCCCTTCCAACTCTAACCATTCTATGATTCTGTGATTCTGTGTTGTTTTGCTCTGTGGGTGTTGTACCAACACCTCGTATACCATCAGCAAGGGTTAGATTCTCTTTATGGTGGACATTCGCAGTGGGTTCTTACAAAACAAAATCCCACACGAAGGGAAGAGGGCACTGTGATGTATACAATATGGATCCACTCAAACTCTTAAAAAGTATTTTGACACCTTTCTTCATTAATTTTCATAGGTCTCCAAGTATCTTGGGAATCGAGGATTTTTGCATTTGATTGGTCTTTTCTTGGTCTGGGGATTGAAAGGGAATGGGTATGTGTGTCAGCTTTCAGTTTGTGGATATACTACTTCAAGGAGGAAAAGTAATAGCAGGTCCTTCTTCAGAAACTAATAGAAAAATGATGATTCTTTTAGCTGAAGGCTTGCTAAAGTATCATTCAATAAAAATTATTAAAGCAGGTGGATCTTATCCTTAGGATGGTTTATTTTGCTATCAACTACCTGTATTTACTGAGATGTTCCAGTAGACCATTATCAGATTTTCCTGGGCTTTCCTGTTAGGTTTTTAATTGTTTACATGGGTTTTATTATCTCCTGTTATTAATGTACCCGTAGCAACCTAGTAGCAAATATTCTTTCTCTCACAGTTTTTTGTTTAATTTGGCAAGTCTTGCTATTTTTTCCTTCCTTGTCTCCAACATAGCAACATGGCTCCATTTAGTATTCCCATTGTTTGTGTCTCAACTGCACTGATGTAATTTGGAACAAGAACTACTGTGGGAATAGTGCATTTGATTGTGGCTCCGGCAGCATTTTACTAAAAACTGACATCTTGTCAATCACTCTAAAAGGCAAAGCAACGCTGTGAGGGATTTTGTGCTCACTTAATACATTCGGAAGCGTTAAGAGGAGGAAATTTTCTGCTTTTACGTATTCCGGCAAGAAATACCTATCTTAAATAAAGGTCAGATGGAGGCTCAGCTTGCAAAGTGGGGTTTGGACCATTGTAACTCCATTAGTAATAGCCATATGGAAAAGAGTAAATTGCGGAGCCTTATGAACACTGTTGGATGTGACAGGACATGCCACTAAGCGTTGTCAGCTTTGGAGTAAAAGGAAGGATGGCGTTTGGTTGTGTCTGGCCGCGTAGCTGACAGTGCTGTTGTGTGTCTGAAGGATCCTTTCCCTCGTTTACTCTGCTCTTTTCTTGCAGTCATATATGAGCCGCCGCCACCGACGCCCTCCCTGCTCAACATCCTGGTGTACTCGCTGCTCCCCATCGCTGTCCTCTCCATGGCCATCCTCTTGGCCTTCTGGATGTACCGTCACCGCAAGCCTCCCTACGGTCATGTCGACATTAATGAGGTGAGGGAGAAACCGTGGGCTTTTCAAGTTGCTCCCCTGTATTTGGACCTTACAAAAGGCATGGAGGCTGTTCAGTATATGTTCACATCCACTTTTGCTTCACTCTTTTCAGGTGGCCTGACTTTTCTTCTCTATCTTTTTGAAGCTGGTGGTACCGCTGGCCTCCATGGCAGTGTTAGCATCTCCTGTGAGGCTGATGGGTTTAGATGGGGTTAGCACCATGTCCGAGATTCCTAAGGGATGGAGTTACACACCCCTGCTTGGTTGCTACCCTTCCCCCCAAACACTCAAACCCCTTGCCTGATTTCAGCCAACTTGGCAGACGAGCAGAGATCATAGAGTTGATAAAGTTCCTACCTGTGGAGTGCGGGCAGATGCTTTCGCTGTTGAAGCTCGGTTTTTACGAGCCATCGGAGAATGCATGCAGGAGGTCATCCTCATGGCCCAAAGCCATCAGGAACTGGTCCTTGCTCGCTCTGCTGTGCCCTGAGCCTTCTGGTTTCTTCTGAAGGGCCGAGCAGCTACCTCTCCCTTCCTCTTCTGCCCGTTACAGCCCATGCTGCGAACCTTTCCCATCTGAAAGCAGCTAGGACAGAGCCCCAGCGCCACGCGTCCTGCGGGGTTGTGTTGTTCTCCTGGACAAATGTAGAGTTTAAACAGATACAATCTTTATGATGCTGACAGACCTGTTTACTGCCCATTGCTAGGGTTATGTGAAACACGCCTAATGAAGTCTAAAGCAGTGGGAGGTTTTAGGTGTAGCTGGCTGTTGGGTCACAAAGATCAAAAAGTTCGTACTTTTGGCAGGAGGTAGCCTTGAGGTCATCGGTGTTTTACAGGCCAAAATAGCTCTTGCTTTGAAAACATAGGAGAATTCAGGTTTGCCAGAGGATGGCAGGCAGCAGTTTGACACACAAAGTGACACTTGGAGGCATAGAGTATTATATATGTTCTGTACAAACACCCTGTGAAGCAAGATCGGCAATTTTGGGCTGCTCTTGCTGCAAACAGCACATCTAAATAATTTGTACGAAATAAAATGTCGCTTCTTTACGCCTCTTTCCCCCCACGCAGTCTCTCCATCCCTCCCCTCCCTTTGTTTTACTGTCCAGCTTCAGCTCGTGACAGTGTTTTTCTCTCGTGCAGGACCCCGGCCCGCCACCCCCTTCTCCTCTGGTTGGCCTAAAGCCTCTGCAGCTCTTGGAGATCAAGGCGAGGGGACGCTTTGGCTGCGTGTGGAAGGCTCAGCTGATGAATGACTATGTAGCAGTGAAAATCTTCCCTATTCAGGTTAGAAGGGCATTGCATTAGATTCTCACCCGTGGGGCTTCCTCACCGCCGCTGAGATGCTCTAAGTACCGATGGAGGTGTTTTTAAGACCGTAACAAAGATGCATTTGGACTCGTCTGCTGGGGGAAAAAGTTCAAGGACCCTCCTCTCCTACACTTTTCTCTGTGTTATCTCATTACCAAATGCTTCCTGCAGTAGTAGTTGTTGCAAGAAGGGCAAAAACAAGCACAGTTTGAAATCTACAGGGTATTTTAACTGCGAATGTCCGTGTTGTTAAAGTCTGGCGAGGCAGCTGTGATGCCCAAAGTGCACACAAAGGACCAAAGCCCCAGCGTTGTGTGTCCTGCTTGGGTAGATTGTAAATCCAGAGCCCAACCTAGCAAAGAGTTTGCAGCTTACAAGGCTCAGCCCCAGCGCTGCAAAAACTAATTGCACTGCAGCATTTCTGTCAGCTCACGTTGTCTGCTCCAGGAAACCTTTGAACACTCCTGGCTTGACTCTCTAGGAATTGCAGATGGAAAGAGTAAAGCAATCAAAAGTCAAATGAAAGAACGACTGAAAACATCTTTCTGCTCCTCTGCTATCTCCTTCTTCGTTAATTTTTCGCCCCCCTATTTGTTGTCATAGCGTTGCTAAAGGAGATTTGCACATCTTCTGTCCGAGCCAGCTGTGACCTACTAGTAAATATTCAATAGAGCCTAGATTAGATTTCGCAATTGTAACGATTACAGCTACAACGCAGATCTGGGTGCTGTATGCACAGGCTTTATTCTTGCTAGCATCCTTAGGAAATCTCGACAAATCTTATTTCTCAGTGAGGTTGGGTTTGGATTCCTTCCCCCTCCCCACACGGGTGCTTCAGGGATGGCTGAGGATAATTTCGGAGAAGGTAGACTGAGAACAGCAGCTTCCCGTCTTTCTCCAGCACATTCCCTTTAGGAAAACAGCCTCATTTTGAAGGGATACATTACAACCAAATGCTGGAGGATGGTCTTAAGAGGAACGTGAGCAGCTCTGACTGAGCTGAAGGAGCTGCTTGCTTGAAAGGGAAGCATGATCTTTGATGGTGCATTTCTCCCTGCTTTAGGATAAGCAATCTTGGCAGAGCGAGAGGGAGATTTTCAATACTCCTGGCATGAAGCATGAAAACCTTTTGCAGTTTATCGCAGCAGAGAAAAGAGGGACAAACCTAGAGACAGAGCTCTGGCTGATCACAGCTTTCCACGACAAGGTAATGTATCACTGCACTTACATTTTGGGAAGGCAGAGAGGCGATGGTTGTGAAGCAGCAGGATTTGGTGTCTAGTGTTCTCCCAGAAGCTCCCCTGTAATCTGTCCAGGCTGTCCCTGATGAGCCATGGCTCAGTGGTAGTGGAGAACTGCTCTTGCTCCCCTTGTTCAATGGCTCTTCCTGTAGCTTTGAAGGCTTTCCTACACAAACAAAGGATTAATAAAGGTGGGACCTGGGGAGGGAGAGAGGCACAAAAGGCCAGAGCTCATGTATGTGGTGGTCGCCATCTCTTCACGTGCGGAGATGAGCATGTGAGAGCGAGGGGTCGTGGACCGTCACAGTCCCAACTCGCCTCTTGCAGATGGGCTCTGTGTTTGCTTTTGAAGCTTGGGGCATATCTCCCTTTTCATGGATTGCTTTAGTTATCAAACATGACTAACACTTAAAACAAAACAAACACGCACAAATCCGGGGTTGAGCCAGCAGCGTTATCCCTCCGTTTAATCCAAGGTCTACTGAGTCAATCATTGCCACAACCAGCTGATACGATGCATCACCTTCTTGAGCGGAAGGTTTTCCCCTTCCTTAGGTTAGATGCATTGCTCTGGTTTGAGATGATTTTGTCCCTCTCCTTCCCTGGCAGATTAGTAGACTCCTTTTTGGACATCCACATACTTTCTGTGCTTTCAAAGGCCGCGGACTCACAAATGCTTCTGGGATTTATTTCTTCTTTTTTTGCTTTGACTAGTGATTTTTTTTCCCCCCTGTTAAATCAAGGTTCAGATTTCTCAAGCACTCATTAAAACCATTTTCTAAACTGATGAGTTGGCACATCTGTCACGTAGCAGGGTCTGCGATTAAGAGCATGCGATGTCCTGTTTCGCAGGGCTCTCTGACGGATTACCTGAAGGGCAATATTATCAGCTGGAATGAGCTCTGCCATGTTGCAGAAACAATGGCCCGTGGCTTGTCCTACCTTCATGAAGATGTCCCTTGGTGCAAAGGTGAAGGACACAAACCTGCCATAGCACACAGGTATGGCCTCTTTCCTTGACGCCATTCAAGGGCTGTGTTCAAATGTTTACGACCTCTTTGAAATTATGCTGTTGAACGGAGGGGGAGACTGTGCTTTTGGGATGTAAATGCCTTTTAACTCAACGAATCCTATGCTAAGACAGGATTGTTTTTCACCCACATATGAAATGACGAAGAGCAAGTAAGCGTCTTGTCTGTGAAACAGTATGGTTGGCAAATGTCTGAAGGGTAGGTGCTTCCCTCGTCCATCAGCTCTTCTCTTGGCATGTAGTGGGAAAGGAAATCTGGTTGCTGCAGAATTGCTCTCTGAAAGGACCGTGCTTCATAAATCACATTGTAATCCATGTATTTCTATGGCAGTACCAAGATTTGGACCCTATTTTTTCCCTAAGTGTTTTAGACTGGTAGCTCTACTACGTGTCTTCCCACAGAGCTTTAGATCTTTAGGTGAGACATGGAGAAACTGTAGAAATGCAGAAAATGGCTGCTGTTTATTTTTCACAGTGGTTTTATAGTGCCCTTATCATGCCAGGATGCTTATGAGAGACACCAGAGGAGACACCAGGGTGCCTCTGAGACCTCTTGGCACCGGCTTCAACCCACCTGGGTGGCAGCACCCTGGGAATCCAGAAAGACGTGGGTTAAACCATCCTTATGACAACACTACTTGTTTTAGCCCTTCTCCACAGTTCCACATGGCTTGCCCTGGACTAAAGCGTCTCTACCAAGCGGTTTGCTAGTGGCGTGGCAGGAGGGGGGAGTTTTCCAGAAGGGATTTACGTGGGCTACAGGCTGTAATCCGCAGCCATACTCACCCCTCCACCCACTGCATTTCATCTAGGACGGACTTAAACCCCACGTCCAGCTGCAGCAATTCGTACCCATGCTAGCGGGGCTGTCCTCATGTACGGCAAGATAATCCCTGGTCTTGCAAGGGTTGTCCCTGCCCCCAAAACAACCCCCCTCCCCAAACTTGAAGGTTTCTGAGAGCTGGGGGCTGTTGAAAGAGCCTGCAGCTGCCTTTGTGCTGCTCCTGGAGCTGACCCCTGTGTCCCTGACATTTGTCCCTGTGGAATAAAGGCAGTGGTTTATACATGAAAATTCCTGAGGGTGGGGAGCACAGAAAGGCTATAGAAAGGCTTTAAAGCAACAGATCGTGCTCATTAGTGTCCCCGACCATTTACCAAATGATAAAAGATGGAGAATGCACCATTTGTGTGAATTTAGCACATACCTACGAGCTTTCAGGACACAGGGGATTTCGCTTGGGTTACCCCACTCCTTTTCGTTTTATTTTTGTTTTAAAAGAAAACACCAAATACATTTTCAGTCCAGGGGAGAGGGTGGTTTTGAATGGTTTCTCACACTGCGTGTGAAGGTGGGACCCCCGAGTCAGTGCTGGGCAGGGTTCAGCTAACTCCTTACTGGCCCCCTGCACTACAAGGAGGATTAAGGTTATGGAATCGCTTGTTGGTGCGAAAGTGCCCCCACGTGGAAGCTGAAAATAAAATATCCGGTGTCTGAATCGAGTTAATGCACCCGTCTTTCGTACTCCACTTGCCCTCTTACTCCCTAGTTTGAAGCATAACACAGAAAAAGATATTTTCTTCTTTTCAGGTCACTTTCTTTTATCACTGACCATTTTAGGATGGTCTAACGCGTGCAGTATTAGGGGGAATTCTGCTTGGCACAGCTTGGATCAGGTCTTTCTCCCTGTCCTGGATATGTTTTGCATTGCAGCTCACACTTGCCAATTCGAGGAGGTTTGTGGAAGGAAGGAAAGCCTGGGAAATGGGGAAATATATGGAAATTGGGGGGAAAAAAGGAAGGGAAAGGAAAATCCCTGAATCGTGTATCAAGATGTAGCAGTTAACTGTTGCATGCCGAAAGGGCAGCGCGGGTGAACAACAACAGCAAACGCCAAGACAGTAATACTTCACTTTCCAAATTTCCAAATACTTTGCTTTGGAAACAGATCATTCAGGCAAAGCGTCTAATAATTTCTGTGTGGTTCTTGTTGCTCCACTGTTTTGCAAAAATCTCGTGCACAGTCTGTACCATCCTGGAGGGCGTAATCCCTTAATGCTGACCAAGCAAAGGAGTTTGTCGATGTCATTAGATGATGGCTGTTTTCTAAGCCTGTGGGGAAACTGCTATAGCATGGAACCAGTCGGTCTCTAGGATGACAGGTATTAGGTAAATGTCATTTTTCTGTGTAACGGGAGGTTACAAATGCTTTGCAGGCTCTGCAAACTGTGCTGTGTCCCCTTTAGGTGATGGAGGCTGGGTTCTGCTGGGGTTCCCTGGCTGAATGATCCTCTGCAAATTCATACCCACTTCCCTGTCTTAATCCTCAAGCCAGAAATGCCCATCATGCTGTGTTTAGCCTAGAAAGAAAAAATCCTTTCTTCTGTTTGGGTTTTGTTTGGGTTTTTTTTAAGCTCAGAATCAGGGGCCGGGTGGTACAGGATGTCTTTTGCTTGCGGTGCTTTGAGCTGGTGCTCTGGCATCCGAGGCCGCAGCGAGCAGTCCTTCTCTATGGTCCAGCAGTTTCTCTCTTCCCAAAGAATTTTGACAGGTCTCTCTAGTGCGGAACAATTGTATCTGCCCTCATTAATTATTTTGTGCAGGCCTGCAATGTCCTGCAATCAGCAGGGTCACCGAGTGAATTGATGATAGGGAAATTATAATGCTGAGCATACAGGACAATTGCCATCTGCTGTCTAAGGTCTGTAATTTAATTACATTGCCAAACATTCCTTTTCAGAGGAAAATGCGGGAAGCCCAGGGAACAGGGCTTCGCTGGTTAGGCACCTCGACCCTCCTCCACCCTGCGTTCCAGCCCCTGCAGATTTACCTGAGCTGCCCTGAAATGATCCCACTGCAGCACAGGACCGACCCGAATGTCCCCTTAAAGCCACCTTCAAGCACAGACCCACCATCTCTACTGCAAACGCTCACACCTGCGTGTCAGCTGCCCAGTCCCACCCCGGCAGCTTGTCTGAGTGTGGGCTCACCCCCTTCCCTGCTCGCTTGCCAGCCCTCCGAATTCTCCAGGGAAGATGGGTCCAGCAATTAAAACATAAATCATAGAATCACAGAATGGTTAGAGTTGGAAGACATCTTAAAGATCATCTAGTTCCAACCTCCCTGCCATGGGGAGGGACACCTCCCACTAGACCTGGTTGCTCAAAGCCCCATCCAACCAGACCTTAAACACCTTCAGGGATAGGGCATCCACAATTTCCCTGGGCAACCTGTTCCAGTGTCTCACCACCCTCAGTAAAGAATTTCTTCCTAATACTTAACCTAAATCTCCCCTCTTTCAGTTTAAAACTGTTATCCCTCATCCTTTCGCTCCACTCCCTGATAAAGAGTCCCTCCCCATCTTTCTTGGAAGGCTGCTATAAGGTCTCCCCAAGAGCTTTCTCTTCTCCTGGCTGAACAACCCCAACTCTCCCAGCCTGTCCTCACAGCAGAGGTGCTCCAGCCCTCGGATCATGTTTGTGGCCTCCTCTGGACTTGCTCCAACAGGTCCGTGTCCTTCTTATGTTGGGGGCTCTAGAGCTGGACACAGTATTCCAGGTGGGGTCTCAAGAGAGTGGAGCAGAGGGGCAGAACCCCCTCCCTCGCCCTGCTGGCCACGCTGCTTTTGATGGAGCCCAGGATGTGGTTGGCCTTCTGGGCTGCCAGCGCGCATTGACAAGTCATGTTGAGCTTCTCACCCACTGACCCCCCCAAGTCCCTCTCCTCAGGGCTGTTCTCCAGCCATTCTCCGCCCAGCCTGGATTTGTGCATGGGATTGCCCCGACCCATGTGCAGGACCTTGCACTTGGCCTTGTTGAACTTCATGAGATTGTCACAGGCCCACTTCTCAAGCCTGCCCAGGTCCCTCTGGCGGCATGTTGTCCTCCAGCCTGTTGTCCGCTCCACACAGCTTGGTGTCATTGGGAGACTTGCTGAGGGTGCACTCAATCCCACTGTCCGTGTCGCCAACAGAGATGTCATGGATGTAATAGAAGACTGTGGCAAAAATGTGTTGATGTGTGTAGTCAGAGTGAAGTGTCCCACCAACATCTGCCAGTTTCCAGAGCGATCTAATTTTGTAGAAAGGAGCAAACATCCTTACCAGAATGAAAAGTAAATTCACCCCCTGAACCTGTCTTACATTTGTTGTTCGAAGGGAGGAATGTAAAAGTGCCCAGAAGTTGGGGTCTGTAGCTGGTACTCAACAGCATGAAATGGTGCCTTATATTGCCTTCATATCACTCCTTGATTTTATTTTGAGGTTAATTCACCGCATAGTTCGGCTGCCTTTATGCTGGGCAGCACTGGGCTGCTTGGTTGTGTTTTAGGGATACGGGAGTAACCGAATTTACCAGCCCTGGCCGTGCTGGGCAGCCGGGGAAGGAAGGAGCTGATTTACTGAGGGCTGCTGAGCCTATAGACTAACAACGTGTTGCAATTTGATTTAGACGCGTGCCGTAATAAACCCTTCCCAAACTTGCTTCTTGGCTTGTCCGTAGGGACTTCAAGAGTAAAAATGTCTTGCTGAAGAACGACTTGACGGCAGTGCTAGCCGATTTCGGACTAGCTGTACGGTTCGAACCTGGAAAACCTCCAGGGGACACTCATGGACAGGTAATCATTATCTTTAACAATAACATTTTAAAAAGTTGGGCTTGCCATAGCTCCTCGGGAGTGGGGGCTAGTTTGTTTAGGTGCATTTAATTCTCTTTGAGATATGTATTTTCCATAAAAGCTTGTGCTCAGACATAAATTCCAGGAGCCACTTGAATCTGGCTGAGCAGGGAGAGTGCTCAGGCCCTCCCAGTGGCTGCAGGTGGGCTCCCCCAGCCCCGGGGGCAGGTGGCTTCTTCCTTCAAACACAGGACTTGCTGACTCTTTATTGTCTCAGTATTAAATATTAATACTCCTAAAATTATTCATTTATTTTTAAGAATTCAGCCAGGCTGACTGCATGGGTGACCTTTAGCAGCAGCATATCTTGCAAGCTGGCTGAGCGCTGCGTAAACAATTTACTACGTTTTTATGGGTCCTTAATTTTTCTGCTTTTGCGCTGCGGTGAGCGGCCCCTCGTTCTGCTCTCGTGCCGGGGCACGTGCCACCCCCTCCATGTGCCTCGGGGGTTTTTTGAATGCCCGTCTCCCAGTGCAGGTTCCCTTTTTACCTTTATCCCAGAAGGAGTGAACACTTTCCTGGGGTAGACGCCCCTCAGCTTTCCTCATTTTTGGACTTTTCCAGTATTTTCCATGTCTTTTCACATCCTGGCTTCCCCCTGTCCCCACCACCTCAGGTGACAGCGAGAACAGATGAGAATTTCCTAAAGGAAAATAGAAAATTTTCCTTTTAAATTCCCATGTTAAAAAGGTGCTTTTTCCCTTGCTCTCCTCTCCACTTTCCTACATTATGGGCTATAATTCTGCCACGTGTATTAACCACAACTAGATGAGGAGCTCAGAATGGCTCTACCTGGACTGAACACAACAAGATAAGCACGATAATGAGGACCGAATCCCCTCAAAGCGAGAGGGGACCTTTTCCAAACCAAATCGTGGCAAGCGGGAGACTTGTTCTATCCAGGGTTGTCAAACCAACACCTTTTCCTACCATTTCAGGATATATCANATATATATTTAAATTTTTTTTTAGTGGCAGGGGATTGAAGTTTCAACGGGGATGATAACCAAGTCTGACTTGACCTCAGGGTGTTTTGTGTGTCTCCAAAGACAGCATTTTCTCATGCAGCACGTGCTGCTGGAGCAGGATGCGGGCGGGATGCAGGGAAGGCAGGATTTCATCCATACTCACCGTGCCGCACTGCATTTAAATGAGATCTGTAGCGTACGCTGAATGAATATCACACACGTAGCCGTGCACTTCGGCTTTTTCCTTCAGGTAGCCTATCCAGAATCAAGTGATCTTAATGAGAATCAGTGTCAGAAAGCACAGCCCCTTTTTTCTTGTTTTCCAGGTGAGGGTTAACTTTAGCAGAAGTAGCCTTAAGGCTAATGAAACCAGCTGTCACTCATCTCCAGCCAGGGGAAGCTGAGGGGCCCAACTGGAATGTAACTTGCGTTGTTTCTTTCTCTGTAGGTGGGAACAAGGAGGTATATGGCTCCCGAAGTGTTAGAGGGAGCAATCAACTTCCAACGAGACGCCTTCCTGAGAATAGACATGTATGCAATGGGACTGGTGTTGTGGGAGCTAGTCTCCAGATGTAGAGCAGTTGATGGTAAGAAAAAAGATCATCTCTTCCCTGGGGAGGGCTCTGTTTCAGTTCGGTTTAGGGGTCTAGAGAACGGGCCTGACTGACTTTGTTTTAAAAAAATAATAATCAGTGATGTGTTTTTATTAAGCAGATAACCTGGTTTTCACTTGCTTGTTTTTTTAACGTAAGCTGTCCTTCTCTGCAGGTAATAACTTTTGTAGTGTTCAAGTTTTGAAGGGCTTTTAACTGCTCTGGTTACGTTGCAAATTGGCTGAGAACACAGAGGGAGGAGGAGGAGGTGATTCCTCCAGCGGTGGTGGGTGTCCTTTCGTCCTGAGCCTGCTCTGTGCTGTTCTCCATGGCACTCGGCATTCCTGCTTGTGACCAAGTTCTTCTCTAGGCTTTGAGCTCTGGAGAAGAGCGGCGCTCAGCTCAGGCTTGGCTGTCACACCTCAGTTCTGCAGGGCAGTGTGGTAGCCTGAATGGAAAGCCTGGAATCATAGAATCATGGAATAGTTTGGGTTGGAAGGGACCTTTTAAGGCCACCTAGTTCAGGCCCCCTGCAATGAGCAGGGACATCTCCAACTAGATCAGGTTTCTCAGAGCCCCGTCCAGCCTGACCTGGAATGTTTCCAGGGATGGGGCATCTACCGCCTCTCTGGGCAACCTGTGCCAGCGTGTCACCATACTCATTGTAAAAAATTTCTTCCCTAAATGTAGTCTAAATCTCCCCTCTTTTAGTTTAAAGCCATTACCCCTTGTCCTGTCGCAGCAGGCCCTGCTGAAAGAAGTGAAACACCTCAGTGAAACAGCAGGAACACAGGGCTGGAAGGATCTTCTTGGGTCAGCAAGCCCATTTCCCCAGTCGTTAGGTATTAATCTTTGACTTTTGCTGATCAAGCCCTCTTTCAGCAGCGGGCTGAGTTTGTTGTTCCATCTACAGCTTTGGAGGATCTCACTTTCCCCTGGGTGATCCAAAAGAATGAACTTTCATGGTGTCCTCTTTCTCAGAGTTTTAGTCCTAAAATGATGCTGCAAAATGGGACGTCATTTCTGTCCAAATAGCACATCTGCTCTTTGGTGACACCCTTGCCGTTTGCAGAACCTTGCCCCTGGTCAGGGAAGCGATCACGTCATAGTAGCTCTAAGGCTGCTTGCTCCAACTTCTTTCTTGTTGCGTAGGTAGGGGTGCTCTGGACTGAATATCAAATTCATAAATTAATAGCAGCTTACCTGGACTTCACATGTTTATTTTAGTATTACAGTAGAACCAAGGAGCTTGATTATAATTAGGATGTCGGCATAGGTGAGTGGTAAGAGATGGTCTTTTCCTAAAAACATTACTATATAACCAGATAAAATGCTGGAGGAGCAGGGTGGCAGGAGCATAGTGGGGTGAAACAGTGGTACCCAGATCAGTCATGTAGGAATAACCCTTCTCTGTGAGGCCCCCCAAATCTCCACTTGGATTTTTGCCTGTTGTGTTTGTGATCTCCTTCCAACTCTTCTCAGGCAGCAGCTGGCCAAGATACTCCAGGTGCCATAGACAGCACCGTGAAATCAGAGGGAAGGCGTCCTTTGGGATGACGAGGAGTTAATGCTGAACCTCATCTACACTTCTAGCTCAGAAGTGATGTTGTGTACATTTGCCTTGGGGATCGCCAGTGCAGCTCTTCATAGCTTTGATTCCTCTTGGAGGGAGAAGAAAGGAAGGTTGTGAGCAATATTGTGCCATCCCTTGGAACGAGCGTTTCAGTTTGGCTGAGTGACTGGCACTGTGTCAACAAGAATAATGATAAGCTGTTTTAGGGATTTTGGTTTTTTAGCGTACCTAAACATTATGTTGTTCGTGTTACAGTTCGTGACCAGCTAAAGTGGTCAGCTCTGTTATTTTAGTCTGGAAAGGCCCTCTTGAAATATCTCCGCTCTTGAAAGAGGTCGCTCTTTGCTACTGAGAAAGCATGGGCGATGCCACTGAGCACGCCGAGAAGGCCTATCAGTTAAGCTGGGCTGCTGTTTGGGAGAGAGCATCTACGCGTTGCCAAAGGCCAAATGACGTTTCAATAAGCAGAAGTTATTGCTGCCGTCCAGGGTCTGCACTGATACTCATAACAGTCGTCTCGTTCCCGTGGCCCAGGGCAGTTCACAGCCATAACTGGCATAACTAAAGCGTTCAGAAATCATTTTGCACTTAGGAGCTGGTGCTTGGGACAAGTGCATCTGGCTCCAGCTTGTCAGGGCTGACTCAAACCTATGAACAAGCCAGACCACAAAGCAAGAAATTACAAGCGTTGTATATGCTTGACCTTGCTCGTCAGTGCCTACAATGAAATTATGCTCATGCTGAAACCTTTCTCTAGGTTATTGTGTGTTGAATTGCTATACTAAAATGTGAGGAGGACGTGCTGATTTGCTCTTCCTGTTAAAATAAATCACGGACTACCTGGCAAGCCTCCTCAAGGAAAGCGGTGGGATCGGGAGGCCCGGCTGAGGGTTCGGATTCATCACTCGACGAGGTGGAAAATGCGTGGCCAGCAGGGACAGCAAAGCCATTGTGTGAAGGAATGTAAATCACATTTGGCTGCAGTGACATGTGAACATCAGGCTTTGCTGCGGTGGGTTGAGGTTGCTCTGGAGCCGCAGCTCACTCACGCATGGGGTAGATATGGCTCTGCGGAGGACATTTCTGTACTAACCCAGTTCTCCGTGTGTACCTTAGGTCCGGTGGATGAATACATGCTGCCTTTTGAAGAAGAAATAGGTCAGCACCCATCCCTTGAGGACCTGCAAGAAGTGGTGGTTCACAAGAAGATGCGCCCCGTGTTCAAGGATCACTGGCTGAAACACCCCGTATGTCCCTCCTGGTTAACGGTAGAAAATGTTTTCCTGTGTGATGGGAACGAGGGATGCGGTTATGCATCCCTCGTTAGCTTCAAAGGGAAGCTAATCAGTCCAACCCAGTGCACGGACCTGCTCCCCAGTGCCAACGAAAGGCAGCGCTGGGGAATGAGGGTTTACTCAACACCTTCATGCACCCCGTTCCGTTCGTCCCTTAGAGAGAAAACCAGCTGGTTAACGTCAGCCAGTGCCAAACGTGGAGTGTGTGGTGGTTTAGTAGGATTCATTTAATGTGATGAAAGAATGGAAAATGAAGTCCTTTTCATTAAGAAAAAGAAAACGATCCATACCATCGGAGACACATTCCTCACAAGCTAGATAGCATGCAAGACTTGAACAATTTTTTGAGGACAAATTAATTAGATGTGAAGGCAAGCAGACAATGAAGTAAAATGCAGCGTGGGTTTCCCAGAGGTAGATCATTTCAGGCTCGCGTTTTTAATGAAAGAGGTGATTTATTATTTTTTTTTTTCAGACTGGGAAACTGAGCAGATGGTGAAATCTCCCAGGGCTTCAGTGAGAAGCTAAATACCTCTGTTTTGACCAAACTGCCGCGGTTTTGGCTAGAGTCAGGTGTAGTAACTCGTTGCCTAGACATCAAGGAGAGCTGTGGGTTGTAGATGCAGATGAGTGTTCCAGTTGCTGGGTGAGCGGGGTTCAAATAAGAGCTGCACTCTTCCAGAAGTGTTGAATTCGATTATTTTGGGGGTATCTACAGAAGTGATTTCCAATAAAGCAACAGTTTCACAGTAACTGATGCGGTGCTGCCAGCGCTCACGGTTTTATCATGGGAATCGTAATACTTGATATCTTGTCTTTTAAAATATAAACACGCTGTATTTTGATATTAAAAAAGTACTTTTGAGGCTCTGAAGAAAAGCTGGATGAACCCAAACCCTACAGTGTTAGAAAGCATAAGCTTAAAAAACCTGAAAACACATATTTGAAGTAATTTTTAAAGCTGATGTTCTAATAATTTGCCTACTGTGGAGAAAATAGTTTTTCTTTACAGCATTAAGCTGCGTTAAGTGTACTTCCCTGACCGCTGCAAGGATGGCCATAGAGTCATAGTCGTAGAGTGTTAGGGGTTGGAAGGGACCTCTGAAGATCATCTAGTCCAACCCCCCTGCCAGAGCAGGTTCCCCTAGAGCAGGTTGCACAGGATGGCGTCTAGGTGTGTTTGGAATGACTCCAGAGTCGGAGACTCCACCACCTCTCTGGGCAGCCCGTTCCAGTGCTCTGCCACCCTCAAAGGAAAGAAGTTCCTCCTCAAGTTGAGATGGAACTTCTTATATTCAAGTTTGTGCCCGTTACCTCTTTGACGGTCCCCGGAGCAGACGTTGTGGCTGAAGGTGGTTTCTCCCCCTTGTTGTCCGCAGGGCCTGGCGCAGCTCTGTGTGACCATCGAAGAGTGCTGGGACCACGATGCGGAGGCTCGGCTCTCGGCGGGCTGTGTCGAGGAGCGCATTGCGCAGATCCGCAAATCCGTAAACGGCACTACCTCGGACTGCCTTGTCTCCATCGTGACGTCCGTCACCAACGTGGACTTGCCGCCCAAAGAGTCTAGTATCTAAGTCCTGGTTCACTTTTGTCTTTCCAGACTCAGTGGATTTGAAAAAAAAAAAAAAAAGAAAAAAGTTTTAAAAAAAAAACCCCACACAAGAAAAACAAAAACACAAAAATCCAACAAACACATGAATGCAGCTGCTATTTTATCTTGACTTTTTATTATTATTGTTATTATTATTATTATTATTTTTTTGGATTGGATCAATTTTACCAGCACATTGCTCTACTGTATTAAAAAATGGACATTTCAGCAAGCATTCAGGTGCCGACTAATGAATGCAGAAAAGGTGCAGGTACCTCAGAACCTCAACAAACTCACTTCAGTTGTTTTTTGTTGTTTTATTCAGTTTTCTGGGTTTCTCTTTATCGGTCTGTCTTCTGAGCGGAGCATCTGTGACATAAAGGAAAACCACCTACCATCTTAGAAAACGCAATGCTGCAAACTGTGGAGGAAACTTAAAGACTGTTATATAAAGAATACACCTTCCTCAAAAGGATTTTTTTCCCCATTTTCTTTTGGTTTTGGGTTCAGTTTCCTTTTTTTTTTTTTTTTCTTGTTTTGGAAGTGAGCTTCAAAAAAAAACAGCAGATGTGTCTTTTACGGATCTAACGGGTGTCATTGTAACATGGAAAAAAAAAAAACCACAAACCGTAACCGGGCGGAGAATGTTAATTCTTGATGGTAGAATTGAAGGGGGGAGCGTAGAATAGGGGTGGGGAGAGTGACGTTGGACTTGGCAGCATTTGGGGAAACATCATTTGCTATGGAGCTACTTCTCAGGTAACCATTAGAGGAGGGGAAGGACATTTCTGGGCCGAGTATGAACGGCTGCAGCGTACGGAGAAAGCGGAGTTAAAGAGCCAGTGGTTGTAAGCAAGGCGCTAGTTCCTTCTTCCTCCAGCATCTCAGGTGGGAAAAGAACAAAGAAGAACTATAATTACCTTTTATTTTTCGACTCTGGGTAGTTAAGAGGAAGGATGCTTTTAAGTGGTGTAATTGGAAGAGGTGGGAAAGTGTCTTCTCGAAGCACTTTGGTAAAATACCAGAAGGTGGGAAAATTTTTGCATCTGGTTTTAAGTGCGAGTCAGTTCAGGAAAATCAGCCTTAGGGTTGGTTATCCATCAGCCCAAGCTACCGGTGCAGATGGTGGAAAGAGGAAAAGTGTGAAAAATGGCTCGCTCTATATATTTTTTTTTTTCCTTATTAATTTGGGGTTGGGAGAGGGGGTGAAAATACCTGAACCAGTTGCAGGTGGCTCCCATAGCATCCAGGAGGCCTCTGAGCTGCCCAGCTGCGGGATGCGGAGGCGGCTGAGCAGCAGCCGTGGTTGTCGCAGCGTCTCTCCGGTTGGTTTCTTTGCCGCTGCTTTCTCCTTACTCTGTGACGAAACTCTTTTTGTCTTAAAGTGGTGCATATTCTAAAACACCGTTACTCTTATTATGCCATAAACTCGCTCTAGTCAGTGAATGTTCCTAATGCTGCTGATTCAACATTGAAATATTTTTTTAATTTGCAAAACATGCAATGTTTAAAGAAAAAAAGAAAAAACTAAAAAAGAAAAAAAAAAGACAAACCACAAAACACACACACACACACACACACACACACACACACGTTACGTGGCTTCCGAGGTTTAAACTGAAAAAAAATTTTAAAACTTCATGACCACAGACCACCTCAAACCAGAAATACCTCAGAATTTTCTACTTGTATGAGTTTTATTATATATTTTGTTAGTTGTGTTGTCTTGTAGTAAGTATATTTTAATGTAAGTTGGCTTTTATGACAAGGGAGTTTTAAAAAAAGAAAAAAAAGAAAAAAAGTTCCAAAATCTTTTAGGAAGTGCTACCATTTTTTTTGTTTGTTTTATAAAGCACCATTGTAAATAACTGTATACAGTTGTAGAATAACTGCCTATATAAGGTACCTGGGCATTATTCACTCTTATTTGTGAAGGCTGTTTCCATTCTGTGTTATTTTTTTGGTCTGTTTTAGTGAAAGGACAGTACATCTTTTTTTTTCCTCTTTTTTTTTTTTTTAAACTTTTTTTTTTTTTTTTTTGGCTTTGAATATAACATGAATTCTGTGTCTTGCTAGACTGACAAAGCTATGTCCATTGGATGGCCAGAACTTCTAAATTTTTCATTGTGTTAAGCCAAAACGCAGTCCTGAACTAATCACCCTGTCACGAAAATGTAAAAAAAGTCTGTATTATGTAAACGAATTGGACTTCTTGCCACTGCCAAATTGTCAGCGTGCACCCTTGCACAGGTATAATTTATTAAGCAGAAAAAAAATAATCACTAATTGGAGAAAATATAAAGCAAATTGAAATATTATTTCTTGCAAAAATATAGCTTTAAAACCTAGAGGTCACAAATGAGGACGTGGTCCTTTATCTTGAAGAGACGTTAAGATAATTGCCTTAATTTGTCTATCTGAATAAAGTCTTAAGCTATTCTTTCAAGTTACTGAATGTATATTGCATATTAGTATGTACTCACATGTATTTTCCGTGCGTAGGTTTGGGAGTTTCTGTTTCTTAATGTGCTTCTGTTGAGAACACCTTGACAAACCCAGCCAGACCGATACCATTTTGACCCAGCCGATGTCCCCGCTGGTGGTTGACATCTTTGGGCCTGATCCTGTGACGTACCGATGCTTCGCATTAAGCCTGTGGGTCGCTCGTCCGGTGTCGTGACAGGAGGCACTTGCTTAATGTTAAGCATAGTCGTAAAGGTTTGCAGGATCGGTATTTTTTTTTCATGTTTAATACATTTCTGCACTGAGATTTATATACAAAATGTGACGATGTTTTAGAAGTGAAGTGATGTAAGGGTTGGGGTGGAGTGTAGAGCAGTTACGATTGAGTGAATATGTGTTTGGAGGTGGGTTTGCTCCCGCGTCCCCAGGACCGGGAGCCAGCTCGTATTGCTGCAGAAAGAAAAAAGCTGTACTGTCTTTTAACTGTTAATATCTGTTTGCTGTTCTGGATTTTTTTCCTTCAGCATTATGTATTGTGGCTAAAACAGGCTTATTTACAGCAGTTGCTTTTTTATCCCGATTTCTTTAAGAAGCTTTAAAGTATTTATTGAAAGTGCCATATGATTTTAATAGCCTATTAGACAGTCTCTTAAATCTTCTCTTTTGAGAAGGCGTAAACAAAAATTCTCACGTGTAGCTTATCTCACCACAGGGGACTGTGCGATCGTGCAAAGTTTGACCAAATGTTGATTGTAAAGTATTGCATCTTCCCTGGTGTAATGGTTCCTTATAGATCATCTTGTCAACAGGATTCAGAAACCGATTTTAAAAAGAATTCCCAAATTGTGCGTGTGCTGGGTTACAAATTTTAAATGTATGTAGGTATGTGTGTCTTGCTATCGCCGCAGAGAAGGAAATCCTGAACTTTCGCATATTTACAAGTTTGTACCAGTTTAGCTAAAGCTGTTCTTGTAAACTGGTATTTATTTATTTTATTAATGAAGACAAGCTCTGATTAACTTATCGGGCTTTCAGCACTTGAGCTGTCAAGCAGGTAGTTTCCTGGCCGCGAATCTAGCGTTTGAACTCTCGTCGACAACGTGATTTTGGTTCTGCTCAGTACTGCAGAGGTTTTTTCCGAGGCAGCAGTGGGGCACATCCATAGGCGTAGCTGTAATAAGCAATCGCGGTTCTTTTCTTCTCAACACTCCCCTCGAATATGACAGGTACGACGCTTCTTCTGTTACTTCCCAAGCACTAAATTTCGCTTCTCATTCCGACCCTGAGGAAGCAGCTCTTCAAAAACTTCGTTGCAGAATGTTATTGTTGAGCTTTCTCTCTCGTATGGCAGTTCTTAGGTGAATATCCTACGTTGAATATCCTGGGTAAAAATCCTCCTTGACTTTAGGAGCCAGGATTCCACATCTCCGGTGTAAACTCCCTTTATGAATTTATTGGACTGGCTGGGCTGGTTTCCTAGGTGGAGAAAGTCCGAGCTCACATTTGGAAACTGGAGACACCACGGGAACTAAAATTGCTTTTTTTTGAGACGAGAGAGCCATGACTTGCTAATGAAATTGCATTAGTACAGCAAGGCTGGAAATGGTACGTGGCTCATGTCGAAATACACGTGCGTGTTCTAAGAGATGGTTGTAAACCTGTCTAACCATCGGTTAAGTAGTTCCAGGCTTCTCCATTATGATTAAGGATTTTAAGGATTTTTTAGCTAGTCCTGATCATCAAGTTTTCAGTATATAAGACAAAAGAAAAACACGCTTTATTCTGCCTCGTTCTTCAGCTGAAATTCTCTTTCAGAGAACACTATGCTAGATGAAGTTACACCTATGGAAATGCTGAGATTTTTGTGTACGTTTGTTTCAAAGAGAAGGTCCGTGAGAGCCCCCCAGTAGCTCCTGCATTTTCTTTGGCTCTCCTGACCCACTGCTGGTTTCCACTTGAAGTTGTTGGTTTCAGGAGAAGCAGCAGAAGAAGCCTTGGGGTCCAACTCAGCGCAGTGTTGCCGAGGGGGTATTGCCAGGTTGGCTGGGTCAGGTCTCGCCATTAGGAATCCTGATCCCACGTAATATCACGGCACAGAATGCAGAGAACACAGGTTTTATCCCTCTTTTGCTGCTTTCAAGGCAGACTGGCAGAACCAGGGGAAAGAGCTGGTTTCACTTAGCGTGGAAGAAACTCGTGTTGCAGGGGAAGGTGCTGGTTGGTGCCGTTGCGACAGTGCTGTTGGCGCCGTCCTCTTCCAACCACGCTCGGGCTTGAGAAGTTGCTAAGCAGGAAGTGTCCCGCAAACTATTAATCACTTTTACATACAGAATATTGTTTGGTAATATTGTAAATAAAATAGACTATATAATAGAGGAAAATAAGGACATTTTGACTTTTTTACTTTTGGAAAAATATATATATATATTTTAGTTACATATACAAACAAAAATTCTACATTGTGTGAGAATTCTTTTATACCACAAATTATTTTTGTAACGTCTAATATGTTTCTGCAGGGAAAAGGGAGAAAGGTCTGTGTATGCACAGCAAATAAATAAATAAATATATAATGTTTAAATTAAGTGTGCACTACATCAAAGTCTAGAGGATAGGACAAGTTTAGCCTGAAACCAGTTTGAGGAGCAAGTTTGGATGTACTTGGACATGCTTTGAGGACGGCACTGAGTATATGTTTAGCTTATCTTGCATGTCACATCCACATCCCTTCTGCTAAAGATGCTTATTGCTTTTCTGTGACCATCTTCAGTTTAACCAGGAAGAGTTTTTTCATGTATCCGTGCGAGTGTCCATGTGTGAGCAGTGTGTCTTTTGGCATATGCTGTGACGCTGCAGTGAGTTGTGAAGTCAGGGTGTTAAAAAATTTACTTGAGACCAAATAGCTGGGCTGATCTCGCTTGCTGCCGTATCCGTTGATAGCAGCTGTGTCTGCTGCATTGACAATATGATCTGTAAGGAGCTGTTGCCACTAAAGTCCTGATAAAACCAATTCCTAGAAGTCCCCTCTCCCTGAAGTGACACAACTAATCCGGCTTCACCAGAACACGCAGATATGTGCTCTGTGTTCCCAACGTCAGATTTGACGGTCTGGGTCGGAGGCACTGTGGAAAAGGAGCGCTGTCACATCCAAAATCCTACTTAGAAAAAGAGCATTCCAAATTTGTGTAACCAATCCGAGGGATTCTAAAAGCATTAAAGAAAAAAAACCCACCTGGAAATATATTCTTTTCACGTAAGCTAACTTATCCCATTGGACCGAAAATTCACTCCGGTCTTTTTGGCTCCCTTAGCCTTGACAACGCGGTGTCCGTGGGGCAAGAGTTACTGAAAAGAGCTTTAAACCAAACAATACGTGGTGCTACCTTGAAGCTGGCTCGATGGTGCGACTTCCGAAATGAGCGCTTCGACAGGCTCCTGCCATTCCTGAATCCTGCTTCTGTGTTCTGGGGGAAGTCCTGTGGCTGTGGAAGCCGGGGGGAGACTTGCCATCCGGTTCCGTTGGGACCATGAGTGTGTGTGCGCGTGTCCCTTCCCGGGGCACTTGCTGAACGCACCTGGTCCCTTACGTACGTGGGATTTCTTTTTTAGAACTCTCGTTTTCGGGTGACGCTCGGTTCCCTGACGGAAGTAGTAACCTCTCAAGTGAGCAGAAATCCTTTTTGTCAGGACACTTCCACAGAAAGAGATCATACTTGTGTTCTATCCATCCAGCTGTTCTGAAATGTAACGCTATTCTGTTGTGCCTTTATTTTTCCATGTAAAAGCAACTGCTGTAAGCTTCTTTTTTTTTTTTCTTTTACTGGGTTTTTCTGTCTGAAAAAAAAAACAAAAAACAAACCACTTTTCATTGCCCAGCTGTTATTTCTGGATGCAGTCTGTGATCCAGGTATTTCAAGAACCAATTACCTCAAACCTCATGTTAAACAGTGTTGCTATCTGGATTCTCCTTGATACTACAATTTTGTAACATACGCAAACAGGAACCTTGCTATATATGGGTGTTTATATATATGTATCATATACATATATACACGTATATATATGATATATATATGTAAATGGAAAGTGATCCCCAAGGACTGAAGGAAAAAAGCAAAACTTTTTTGTTTTCCAACATTGAAACCAAAGGGCTTCTCGGAAGCTCTGTAATGGCATTGTGCTGGATGTATATCGAGAAAGTGTTTTCTGAAAAGTGCTTCCTTTGTTAGCCTTTTATTTCAGTATTTCAGTGGGGCAGATGATGTGGTTAAAACGCTATTTCTGCATTTTTGGGCCAATTTTTTTGAAGCAGAGGCCTCTTAATCTTTCCAGTTGTTAAAAAACAAACAAAAGAAAAACCTGAGTGTACAACATTCCAGTAAAGTTAGTATTGCAAAACTAAAGCATGTTCTGGGAAGACTTCACGGCTTCTGTTTTTTGTGAAAAGGAAGGTATTGGCCATACTTGAGTCAACTTTTCCCCTGTTGTGAGGAACTGGAGTTTAACCAGTAACCATCCTAGTCAATTAAAATCCTAATTCAGTAGTCACTGGCGTATCTGCATGGCCACCCCTCTTAAAAACAAAACACCCAAAAACCAACCCAAACCAAAAATCCAGCCATGGCAGAGGAGGAGGAGGCTGGAGCATTTCATAGCTTCTGAAGGTGGGCTTGGCACCAGAGCAACTTTCTTGATAGCAACAAACACGTTGGCAAGACTTAGACCTTGTCTAGCCCTTTCCTTTTTCCAGCTACCTTCTCCCAAGAACCTTCTCATAAAAGCAGACCTTCAACCACAGTGACTTCTTAATGGTACTTTGCTGAAGGGAATTCCGTTCAGGATGTATTTTCTGGGGATAAACAAAAAGCTAGACCATTCTTTTCATGAACGTTCTACTGTACGTGTTCCCGTCCCAAATGTCTGTTTTTCAAAAATGTATCCATGTAGCAGATGCAACGTTACAGTCTATTTTACTTGGACGAAATAGTAGCTTTCCAACCCAAACAGTAATGAATTTACTATACTAGTAATTCACTTCATTAATTAATTACTGGTGATTAATTGCTAGTAATTAATTTACTGTTCGTAAAGGAAGGAAAGGAGATGTTTCTCTTTCCCCGTTTTTTCCTCGACTGTCCAATGTTTCTGTGGCTATTGATGATTTATGATTATCTTTGGGAAATCATTGACAAAAGTACCAAAATCTCCCAGAAGGAGGCATTTTGCAATGCTGATGGCCTTCAGGTGGAATAACTATGATGCAAAAGTCGATCAGTTGGTGGATGAGAATTGAAGGAGGTGGTTACTGCAAACTAAGTAACATTCTTGACCTCAATTCTATGCCATAAATCCGCACAATGCCATTGTCAATCTGCTCAAACTATCCGCTTACGAATTCTGCATGATCCTCATGATAGAGTTGAAAGCCTGATCTTTCACCTGTTAGTATTTTCACATTCGTCCTTAAGTTTGACAAATTTTACAATGTAAAGTTGACCTAAGTACAGTTTGATGTCAATTCTTGTGGAAAGAGCTTTCTGCATGTAACATTAGACACATACAGTTAAACAACACAGCATAGTACAAAACTCACGAGAAAACGTTTTGGCACCAGCAGTAAGAAATCTCACCCTAACCATTTGTCATTTTAAACCATCTTATTGTAAGTTTTACCAGCTACTTCTAAATTTGTGCTTTATTTAAAGAAATAAAATAAAAAATCCTAAGACTTGTCTAGCGTAGTGAAATATGTGTATATCAGTTTTAGGATAAATAGCTAAGTCTTATTACGCTGTGTTACTTAACTTGTATATAGAGAGTATACATAAGAGTTTGCAGTAACCTGTTTCTCCAGGATTTCCGGTTTGAATGGGTTTAAACTCAAACTATGAGATTAAGTAAATGATTTAGAAGATTGCAGAATAAACTGAGTGTAAATTACAGGAAGCTCTATCAGATGGTGAAATAATTTTTAAAGAGTCTTTTGGTCCTTGGCTCAAATTCAATAAGTACTGTTTGTATACCAAGATATGTGAAATGTAAATGTTGTAGGTTATATTTCACTCTTGTAGCTATAAAAATGTAGAACAGAGATAGCTTGTACTACTGAGTTAACAAAAGTTATACTAAAGTATCCTGTTAAAGAAAAAAGTATACAGAGAGTTAAGCTCGTTGCTGTAACCCCTTTTGGATTGAAGTGTGCTGATTTTTTATATATGTATATTATATATATATTCTGCAAAAGTATATATATATAAAATGTATATATAAAATGGCCTAATGCAGACATCCATTGTATTGCAGTTATGAAATGAAGACATTTTGGCAAGAACATTGTATCATAGTTCATGAATTTGCAGTGGATCTTTGTTCCTTTTTACTGTGGTATTTTAGAAATGAGTCTCAAGTTTGAAATTAGATCTGCCAAGTTGGAGTTTTGCTGCTTCAGCTTTGCACTGGGTGTCCGAATAAACCAGTATGAATGTAGTATTTGCCCTGTGTGAAGCAGCTACACCCCAACAGATAGGAGGAAAAAAAAAAAAACTAGAAAGAACTATTTCAAGTTTATCTTTTTGTATATGAAAATAAACAGTAAATTACAAATAATTGCTTCTCTCGTTGGTGCGACGTTAAAAATCGTTATTTTATTGTCTTTGGCATCTAGCTGGGGTATTTCCTGTTTTACAGAAGAACGTTTTGCTGTTTTAATGGTATCTCTGCTGCCCAAAATCCCTAACAAAGTCCCTGCAGAGGCGTAACTTCTACATACCATTTGCTAACTCCTCTAAAGGCAGGAGGGAATTAGCTCAAATTGCCGCGTCCTCTTAAGGGTGTTGCCTGTCGCAGTACTGTGGTAACACTGCTTATCATTCCCAGCCAAGAAGAGTTTGCACGGAGCACTATGCACACGCTAAGCTGTATCCTACAAAGTCCAGCAATGTAGCTGCAGCGACTGCCGGGGATGGGGGGATTTAAGCTAAATCCCAGGACCTTGCAGTGAAGGGGCTGCACTTCCACCAGCTGTAGTGGAGGAGCAAAGGGCAGCAATCGCCTAAATGGTTCCAACCTGATTTGCAAGAACTTGCCCACCGATAACAGTTGCAGGAAGTCAAAGTTACACTCAATGTGGAGCTGCTGTTGGTGCCCACGGACCGGTGCGCAGCCAGGTCCTTGGTGAGGACGGCTGGGAATTTCCTCGGGAAAGGGAAACACGCAGCACGCACAAGTGCTGCTGGGATCCCCGTCAGGGAAATCGCTTCGGCATGAGGTACCTGCCATCAGGGCGAGCATCGAACCTGGGGCTGAGGTACAGCTTCCATACACCGTGGTTTTTGGGGTTTTTTTTCCCTCACTTCAGCTGAGTACTGAACAAGATTCAGTGAGGCAGGGGAACTGGACCTGGGAAAAGATTAAATAAATAAAAGGTTGAGCTCCCGTTACGCGTAGCAACACGGTGGGCTCTGCAATCCCGCAACACGAGGCAAGAAGACACCCTCGGCCACGAGCAGAAGCATGGCTGGACCTCTCCAGGCAAGCCGCCTGCAGTGACGCGATGGCGTGGCGATGCGGCCCTCGTGTTTTGGTGTTTTTCCATTCCTAAATCGGTCCTTTTCTTCAGCAAAAATGTCTCTTGCTTGGTGCTGGCTTGCGAAATGCTTACAGTGGACATGAGGCCAATATGAACATTAATGGGCACCTGTGAGGAAAAAANGTGGCGGCTCCTCCTCCGCGGCCAGAGCCGGCCGGAGCCGGGCGGCGGGGGAGCGCGGCCGGAGGGTAAGAGCCGCGGGGAGGCCGGGCGCGGCGGCGCCTCCTCGGCGAGGCGGGAACGGCGGCGCCTCAGCGCGGCCGCGATGTCCGCAGGTCCCCTCCCCCTCAGAACCCGTTCCCGCTGCTCAGAGCTGCCGCCTGCCCGCAGTCTCCGTCCCGGGCTGCTCCGAGGGGGCCGGGGGGTGCCGGGGGGGAGGTTATTTGGGGGTGCTGGGCATTAAAAACACGGCTTCCCCTTGCTCACACCAAAACGCTGGCGACGCGCGGGGCGAGTGGTTTCCTGTGGCGACCGCCACCATGGCTGCAGATGCCCCGTGTTGCAGTGAGGAGCGGAGAGCAGTTGTCCGGCCTGATCTGGCAACATCCGCTTAATATATGTACTCATATTTATATGTATGTTTACTTCTAAACGCGCGGTTTGGGTCAGGGGGTAACTACAGTTCAGCTGTTGCTTCTCCCCCCGTGCTTCCCGTGGGAGACGAGGCCATGGCGAGTGGTGGCTTGCTGGTTTGGGAAGGTGCTGGCCCGCTTGCTGTGGGGGCTACGGGGGGGACCAGGGCCTGGGGGGGAAGAAGGAAGGGGTTTCTCTGCAGCCTGAAGGGTTTTATAGTGCTGGAGCATTGGAAAGAATGGCTTTAAGTGGAAGAATGGCTTTAAAAACATGAGTTGCTGTCAAACAGATGGCTGGGGGACGAGGAAGTCAGGGAGATGGGTGTAAGTATTCCTCCATGAGAGAAAAATGGTACTNAGAGTGAAAAATTTCTTTCTAACAGCAATTCTAAACCTATCCTTTTCCAGTGTGAAGCCGTTGTCCCTCGTCCTGTCACTGCAGTCCCTCCCCAGCTTTCCTGCAGGCCCTGTCAGCCACTGGAAGGGGCTCTAAGGTCTCCCCGGAGCCGCCTCTTCTCCAGGCTGACAATCGCGATGGCGGTTTTCCTGGCGAAGACCATCGTGTCAAATCACCCAAATGGTGACTAAACCCACTGGAGATGGAGCCCCGGGCCCCGCTGGCAGCTCCTCCTTCCTCCCGCGCACCTTGCGGTGCCGCCGTGGCGGCCGGGCGGGACGGCAGGGGGCGCTGCGGGGCAGCGCGGCGCCGCTCCCCCCGCCCCCCCGCCTC